>PVJD01005060.1:0-122639 GCA_004026545.1 Mormoops blainvillei
AAGGTCTTCCCCCTTCTCACCCACAGTCTTCTCATAACTTCTTCACCATACGTTTTTAGTTCCCTTGAGTGGTTGTGTCTCTTCTGTAAACAATGTGCTTGCACCTCTATTTCTTAATTCATGTCTTTTCCCTCTTGACTCAAGTTGCTATTTTGAAAGATTAGGAAATTCTTATACATTTCTCAATTTTGTTACCGTATTTCTTCTTCTATTATCTTACTAATTCTGAGTATTACACTTTGAACCATATTTATTGCTTCATTAATTTTAAACAGTAATGGGTGGCTGCCTGGGATGGAACTAGGCCATTTCCCTGTGCTTCTCTCTCTCTCTGCCCCTTACCACCCAGCTTCACTCAGCGACACTAGTAGTTCTACGGTGTCAAAGTGTGTAATGTTTTAAGTTCTGTTCTTTACCTGTAACTGTTTTTCATGTTTTGACTCAGCCTGAAACTTGGGAACTAATGAATAGCATTTATAGTTCTTAGGTGAATATTATTCACATAGTTTATCATACCATTTATAGAACAATCTGTTTCTTGACAGGCTGTTCTCTTGAGTCCTCTGCATAGCTATTATTACGGGTTTCTTTTCATGCACACCCCCCGCCCCCGGCTTATTAATTCTACTCTTTCTTAGATTCTTTCATGTCCTCTTTTTCGTTTTTCATTTTTATTGTTAGCTGGTACATTTTCCAAACATTTTTAGAGAAAATACATGGGAGATTGATTTTCTGAGTTGATCAGTACATATTAGAATGTTGCGTGTGTGTGTGTGTGTGTGTGTGTGTGTGTGTGTATTTGCTGTATTAATCCAGACATATTTAAGGTATGATTCTGCTAGGAAGTTTTAGGGTTGTTTTATTTGTTACGAAATAACTTCCGTGATCCCAATGAACATATGTGCAAACTTTGGGAGACTGTAATATCCTGTTATAATAGTTACAGTTTTTAACTGACATGACCAAACTAATATTAGCAATTGCAGTAGAGAATGTGTTTTAGTTAGAGACTGGTTGCTGGCTGTATTTCTGTAATTTCCACATTAGTATTTAAATCTTCAAGTTTCACTTCTGAAACTGGAGTAGACAATGTGAAAATCTAAAAGAAGTCTAAATAACATTTGAAAACAAATTCCTTGTACTCCCTGGTTGAAAATTGCTCACGTTGCCTGGCTTATTAACACTCAGAGAGCACTAAGACCATTTACTGCACTGTGATTAGGTTCTAGGCTCTAATGTTCTTAATGGGACCGTAATGGCCTGAATGTGTTAGAGAGACTCCCAGGACACCTGAATTGTTACTAGAGAATGCTCGGGCCACTAGGAATAATAGCACTTAGTTATGTAATAACTAAGTTCAGAGCTTTCGAGAAGATTGAATTGCCGGGTTTGTGTAATTTCTCTCTTGGTTAAATTAGCCACCTTCTATAATGTAGAGCTTCAGATATTCAGCAAATAGATGTTTGAGCCTCTTCAGAACTGCCAGTGATGCCTACAGACCTTATGTCTGGGGAAGTAGTGTCATGAGAAGGTAATTTTGGCCGTGAAGCTACTTCAACTTGCAGAGCAGTAAATAAATGAAAACTATTGTCTGTTGTCCTATAATAACTGCTGCTTTTGTAGTGGTTTCATAGTTTAAAAAAATGAAAAATTAGAAAACAAAGCCTGAAATCAGAAATCGTTATATTGGTGTAGATACATTCTGGGGTGAATAAGTTGCATTCATAATAAGGAAATTATTTTAGATGAGGTAGTCGGGACTTTTTCAAAGGCCAGCATTGCACTTGCTCTAAAATTATCATAATTCATATGTATTTTATGTACAGTAGCCCACCTCAGCTGTGGGGCATACTCCAAGACCCCCAGTGGATGTCTACTACGGCAGATAGTATCGAGCCCTATGTATATGGTTTGTTTCCTATGATGCATGGAAAAGTACATTTTTTCATACATAGGTATGAAAAACTATGATAAACTTTAATTTATGAGTTAGGCTTAGTAAAATTAGTAAGAATAAGAATATAACCATTATAACAATATGCTGTAATAGAAGTTCTTATAACAATATGCTGTGGTAGGGAGCACAGTCACTTGTTTCAGAGGATACTTGCTGAAGGCTTCGTGTGGGCTCAGTGCTTTCTGGCTCAACACATTGCCATCAGTTGGAACACATTTTCTGTTCGTGTTTTCCACCCACACATTTGATGCCTTTTACATCTTAACCAAGTGCTTATCAAACACTGTGGTTGTAACTTTTGCAGTTCAAGGCATGGTAGAAGTAGCACGACTTATTTTCCTTCTTCACAATTTTGCAGATAGAAGGTTCATTATTACTGTAGATGTTTCAACTGCAGCATACATTTCTATTTCCTTTCTTGTTATTAAGTTGAGAATTTTTACCCTTTCACTCAAAGAACGCAGTTTACAGCTTCTCTTGGCATATCTGAATTTCTAGCATCACTATCCATGTGCTTTGGAGCCATTATTAAGTAAAATAAGGGTTATTTGAGCATGAGCAGTGATACCACAAAAGTTGATCTGATAACTGAGTTGGCTACTGAGTGGCTAACAGGCGGAGAGCATATACAGCATGGATATGCTGGACCAACGTATGATTCACATCCTGAGTGGAATATCATGAGATGGCATGAGATGTTATCACAAAACTCAGAATGGTGTGCATTTTAAAACTTATAAATTGTTTATTTCTGGGATTTTCCATTTAACATTTTTGGACCATGGTCGATCATGGATAACTGAAACCCCAGAAAGTGATACCGTATATAAAAGGGCCTATTGATTATTGTTTTTCAAGGCAGAAGTACACATGTGGAAGCAATCTCTTTGACTTAAATTTTTATTTGCTAAATTAACAATTTTTGTGTCCTTGCAATTATTTTTTTTTAAAGTGAGCAAAATAACAAGTGTTTGATTCCCTTTCCACCCAAAACATAATTTAATGCTGTCATTTAAAGAAAAAAAATAAGAAATAGCATAGTAATCTTAAGGGAAAATACTCATATATGTGTTAACCTTTGTACACAGAAAGGATGGACTTGAGTTTGCTTTCCCATGCATGTACTCTGGCACAGAAAGGGGCTCACATGTCATCATGGTCATTCTAAAAGCTCTAACGTTTCTGGAAGAATGACTGCCGGCCACGGCAGGAATGCCTCCTTTGGAATAGCTGTTTGGTGTGTACCCAAGCTCAAGCAGGATTTCATCATGCTACTCAGATGGTGCACAATTTAAAACTTACACATTGCTTATTTCCCTTTGCCTTTTACGGACTGAGAAACTGATGAAATGGTGGAGGGCAGCGGGAGGATGGGTTAATAACTTGTGCAAAGTCAGGCAGAGAGCCCTTGGAATCCAGTTGGGGTAGTCGAGTATATTTGTGGCCTGGGACAGTGTTGCTTTCTAGGAGTGCGGGCCACTTGCTCTTAAATAATTTAGGCATCAGTGGGATAATTACGGCTATAGGTTCCAGTAAAAGAAGATTCTTTTGATCCCCATTCCTTTGATTTCATTAATAGCTGTACTTTAGTAGGTGTAGGTGTGTAGGGATGGGGTGTGGGAGGAGGTGGTTGAGGAACAGGGACAAATTGAGTAAAATGTACTATAGTTAAGAACAGAATTAAATTTCTGGGAATCTTTTGCCTCTGTTTTAAGCCTTGACATCTTACAATGTTTTTTTAGGTTTCAGTCATATTTCTGTGATGTCATACAGACTAGGGGAGACCTAAATTCTAAAATCCTCTCTTGCGTTTGTTCGTTATCCGACTTTGGAAAAGTCATATGACCTCTCAAAGATTTAGTTTCTTCTCTAAAGTTGATTCTCTAATCAGCAAATGTTCCCAAGGGTTTTTCCCCATCTCTGAATTTTAGTTCTAGGGAATATTTTTAATCCATTATTTTTAGCCTGTTTTCTTCTGAAGCAGAAAGACCTAAGTTATTTTCAAAGTTAATGTGAAGGGAAAAGTTGAAAGGATCATGAAGTAGACTTCTTGGGGACATTGGCATGTTTTTAAGTTTTTTTCGGCATAGTTGTTAAGTCGTATTGCCGGAGCTTCAGTGGAGTTCTTTGTGACCCAAAGCATGAGCTTTAGCCACTTTGTTACATGTTTCATGTTAAAATTAGAAGAATATTTGAATTTCTGTTATGCACAAGACATGTGGATGGTTTTCATTTTATTGGTCATGTCATATTTTTCATGAAATGATAATGCACATGTAGGTATATTTTTGGGGAAAAAATTACCTACTCATACCTGAGAGGATTTTCTGATAGATACAAATAGGCCTTAATGTAAATTTACCTTACTTGTTTTTTTATTTTTTTTTGAAGTGGAATAATTTCCATTATTATCCATGATGATAAACAGGTGTTGATAAGAGTAGAATTTTGGGAATGGAGAGTGGAGAAGACAAGGACAAATGAAATGGCGGATGCTATTCATTAATCTGCGTACCCTTAAACACAGACATGCCGAAGAGGGTGGGAAACATGAAAAAATCTTAATAACCTAAGTAAGCACAAACTATTAAAACAGATCTCTAAGGTCGAACCACTGATCGTGATGGAGAAAATACAGTGTGTCCTGGAAAGGAGCTGTTGTTTCTTGTGAGTGTTTGTAAAATGCCATTAAAAACCTATGTGTTTGCTTCCCACTATTTTGTGTAGAGGCCAGTGTACCCTGATTTGTTCAGGGAGCGAAGCGTCTGTAGTGCTGCAACAGGAGCCTTGTGCATTTGCGTCACTTCTTCGGTAAAATCCGCAGGACTGGTAATTATTTAGTTAGTTATTTATACTCTTTGGACAAAATTTCAAACACGAAGCCATTTCTTAGTGTCTTTTTCTTTTAAATAACACAGGCAAAGCGATACGACACTACATTTATGTTACTGGTTTTTACCTAAATATAAGAATGAAAACTCAGCTCATTATGTATTTTCCTCACTTCCTGTTACGGGTTGGTGGAAATTATTCAGATAAAAATGGCATTTAATTTCTTTTCAGATCTTTTTCATGGAAGCACAGGCGGTCTCCGTTTGGGGATGCGGGCGGGAAGTAGAGATGAGAACGTGTGTAGTGGGATAAAACCCCACCTTGAGAACCATCCCATTAATCTGTCTCTCTTTGCTGGTCGAAAATTTAATTTTGGATCTAGAGTAAGTGATAACAATTCTGATATACGTTCAGTTATGAGATGTAGTCACCTAACCAAATCTGATGATGTCTCCCCACCACACACTTGCTTGTCTCATGTTTAAAGCTAACATATTGAGTCTGTTCTGTTCCCTTTAAGACCTTGAGAAAATCACCTGATGGAGCCCCAATTCCCTAATTTAAGTAAAGGAAATAAATAATACTTCATTTACAGGTTTTAAAGCTTCAATGACATACAGTTACTAAGCACTGAAAAACATTTTTTTGGCCAATCCGATGATGAAAAACTGTATTTTGTTTTAATTTTGTATTTTTCCGCTTAATGCTGGGATGGAGGATCTTTTTCATATGTTTATTGGCTATTTGCATCTTCCCTTTTTTGAATTACCTAGACACATTGTTCCCATTTTTCTATTGAGTTGACATATTCTTTTGATATATGGGAATTACTGGGGTATTAATTACTTAGATCATAAATATTTTCTCATTTGCAGAAAAACTGTTGCCTTTCGCCACATAGTTTTATTTTTATTTTTTTAGATTTTATTTATGTTTAGAGAGAGAGAGGAAGGGAGGAAGAGAAACCTGTATGTATGAGAGAAACTTAGATTGGCAGCCCTTCACTTGCCCTCAAATGGGGACGTGGTCCGCAAACCCAGCACATGCCCTGACTGGGAACCCAACCGGCCTCCTTTCACTCTGCGAAACGACGCTCAACCTGCTGAGCTGTGCTGGCTCAGGGCCAGGTATTTTTGTTTTTGGTTCTATTTTGTCAGTCGTTTTTATACGTGACTTTAGTATTTTGATTTTTTTTTAGCATTATGCTATTTAATAGAGCTATTAAAACATTCTTTCCTCATAGCCAAAGATTATTCTAGTTTGTACTGTAGCGTTTTGATTCTTATTTAAGGATTTTTTACCCCTTAGTCAGAAAGGTGTTCTTCTTTATTTCCTTTTTAATTTTTCATATTTTATTTATTTAATAATTGGGTCTTTAATCCATGTGGAATTTACTTTATTTTATTCATATATACAGTTTTCCCATTACCACTTAACAGAAAAATATGCTGCCTTCCCACTGTTTTGAAATGTCTGCTTTGCCATGTATTGCATCCTTACTTATGCGGACAGCCTGTGTCTGGATCCTGGTTGGTGCTGGTGCTCTGCTCCTGCGCCGGTGCAGTGCTGTTTTAATTTCTTAACCTCATAATAAAACATACACAGCAAATGTCCCGCTTTGTTCTTCTTTTCAAAATTGTTTCATTTTTTATGCCTTTAATTCTTCTGTGCAAATTTTTTAATACAATTGTCAGAGATTTCTGGTCTTTAAAATAGTAAATGTTCCTATTAGTGAATATGATGTTTATATATTTCTTCAGCTATCCATGCTTTCTTGTATATTTTTTAGTGAAGTGATCATTGATTTAGTAATGAAGGTCTTACTACATTTTATGTTAGATTTCTGTCTAGGTATTTAATATGAATTTTTCCATTACAAAAGCTGTGTGTAGTTCCTGGCATGTTACAGGTGCTGAATGTATTTTTAAATTGATGACTAAGTAAATGTATTCATATATGTATTATTGGTAAACAAAAACTGAACGTTTCGAGCAAAGTCTGAATGTATCTTAAAAAAATAAGTGCATTTTCTCTTACTTTAAAGGGAGAAAACTTACATACTTTAAATTTTGGCATTTTTAACAATCACAGTTGTATTTCATTAGATTCAGCTGTACAGTGCCAAAGACATGTATTCTTCTGACTTCGTTCTCTTGCATAATGTTTTAAAGGCTCATGCATATTGTTGTGTGTAGTTTGTGTAGTTTTTTTTCCATTTTATTGCTAAATAGACTTTCATTGTATGGACATGCCACAGCTTATTAATCCACTTGTTGATAGAAATTTGGATTTTAAATTTGGGGCTAATGTGAATAGAGCTGCTGGTGAGCATTTGAATACAAGTCTTTGCGTGAACATAATGTTTTCATTTCTCTTGGGGCAATACCTAGGAAATGGGTTACTGGGTCAGATGGTAATTATATGTTTGACATTATAAAAAACTGTCAAACTATTTACCAAAGTAGTTGTACGTACATTTTATTACTTCCCAAAGATCCATAGTTTCCATTTGATGTCATTCCTCTTCAACTTGAAGACTAGCATTTTTTGTAGTGCAGTTCTGCTGGTGATGAACTTTCTCCATTTTGATAGGTCTGAAATTGTTTTTTCTTGCCTTAGTTTTGGAAGTGTAGTTTTTTACCAGATACAGAATTACGAGTTATGGGGAAATTTGTAAAGATACTCCATTTTCATTTTTTTCCTTTGGCCTACATTGTTTCTGATGACAAGTCAAATGCCAGTGTATTGTTACCCGGTATATGATATGTTGATTTCTCAGACTGTTTTTAAAGATTTTCTACTTATGTTTGGATTTCAGCAGTTTTTTGTTGTTTTTTTTTTTTGTGATATGCTAAGGTGTCGTTTCCTTTGTTTATCCTATTTAGGGTATACTGGACTTTGTGGATCTATAAGTTCATGTGTGTGCCACATAAATTGTCATTTTTAAAAAAAATTTTTTCCCCACCTCATCTTGCCTTCATTCTGAGACTCATGATACAAATATTTTAGACCACGGTATTGTCTCACAGGTCACTGAACTCCATGTCTTTTCAGTCTTCCTTCTGTTCTTCGCTGGATAATTTCTGTTGATCTGTCTTTTACTTCCCTGGTTTTTTCCTGCCATATCCAAGTTCTGATTTAACCTATCTGATTTTTTATTCCAGATATTCCCTCACTTGGTTCTTTTTTTGATAGTATTTTATTTTATTTTCCTTGACTGAGATTTCCATGTATTCATGCACTGTACTGTATTCTCCTGAAAGTCCTTGAACATACTCAAAACTAGTTTAAAATTCTTGTTATCATGTCCTCTCAGGATTGATTTCTGTTGGCTGCTTTTTCCCCTGATTAGGAGTCTCAGAGATATTTCGATATGTACCATAAATTATCTCATCATTCTGCTTTTTTACCAAACAGGTATTATTGTTCTATATTGAGTCTGAAGGGTGCTTATCTTTGGGTGTTTTTGGTTTTCTGTTTTTATAACTTACCTGTCTTCCTGTGGGTTAACCGGAGGGAATTTGTTGAAACATGAATTCAGTGCCTCATCTTTGTCTGAGGTTTCTGTTTTCTGTAAAGCAAAATGCTTTGGAAAATTGAGTGTTGTTTTTAATTGCTGGTAATTTGGTTAATATACTTGAACTGAGGGAAAGTTTTATTTCAGAAATAAAACTAATTTTATTTATACATTTCCCTGTATTCTAAATGTTTAAAAATGTTTTAGTAATTTCTTTCTTTTGTATTTCTGTGGCATCAGTTGTAATTTCTCCTCTTTGACTTCTGATTTTATATTTTTGGGTCCTCTTCCTTTTTTTCTTGATGTGACTGCTTAAAAGCTTGCCAATTTTGTTTATCTTTTCAAAGAACCATCTCCTGGATTTATTGATCCTTTGAATTGTTCTTTTAGTGTCTATGTTATTCAGTTCTGCTCTGATCTCGATTATTTCCTTCCTTCTGCTTGCCCTGGGCTTTGTTTGTTGTTGTTCCTCCAGTTGAAAACCTGGGTGAAATGGACAAATTTCCAGAAAAATATAATCTTCCAAAACTGCATGAAGAAGCACCAGAAAGCCTGAACAGATGGATAACAGCTGAAGAAATTGAAGCAGTAATCAAATAATTCCAGGCACACAAAAGCCCTGGACCAGATGGTTTCACGGGAGAATTTTACAAAACATGTCAGGAAGAGCTAACCCTTGGCCTTCTCAGACTATTCCAAAAAATCCATGAAGAGGGAAGACTCCCAAACTCTTTTTATGAGACCAGGATCATCCTAATCCCAAAACCAGATAAAGAAACAACAGAGAAAGAAAACTACAGGCTAACATCACTCATGAACATAGATGCTAAAATCCTCAGCAAAATATTGGCAGACTGCATCCAGCAATACATGAAGAAAATCATCCACCATGATCAAGTGGGATTCATCCCAGGGATGCAAGGATGGTACAATGTTCACAAATCAATAAATGTAATATATCACATAAACAAAAGGAAAGACAAAAATCACATGATCATATCAATAGATGCAGAAAAAGCATTTGATAAGGTACAGCACCCGTTTTTGATTAAAAACAGCAAAGTGGGAATAAATGGGGCATACCTCAACATAATAAAGGCTATATACGAGAAACGTATATCCAACGTTATACTGAACGGGCAAAAACTAAAAGCTTTGCCACTAAGATCAGGAAAAAGGCAAGGAAGTCCGCTTTCACCACTTCTACTCAGCATAGTGTTAGAAGTCCTAGCCACAGCCATCAGATAAGAAAAAGAAATAAAAGGCATCCAAATAGGAAAGGAGGAAGTAAAACTGTCATTGTTTGCAGATGACATGATAGTGTACGTAGAAAACCCTGTAGTCTCCACCAAAAAACTACTTGACCTAATAAGTGAATTTGGCAAAACAGCAGGATACAAAGCCAATATTCAGAAATTGCAGGCATTCTGTACCCCAACAATGAAATACCAGAATCAGAAATCAGGGAAAAAATCCCATTTACTATAGCAACAAGAAGAATAAAGTACCTAGGAATAAACATAACCAAGGAGGTAAAAGACCCGTACTCAGAAAACTACACAACACTGGAGAAAGAAATTAAGGAAGACACAAATAAATGGCAGCATATACCATGTTCATGGACTGGATGAATTAACATAATCAAAATGTCCATACTACTCAATGCAATCCCTATTAAAATACCAATGACATATTTCACAGATATAGAACAAACGTTTCAAAAATTTATATGCAATCATAAACAATGCTGAATAGCTGCAACAATTTTGAGAAAGAAGAACAAAGTAGGAGGGATCAGAATACCTGACATCAAACTATATTATAAGACCATTGTAATCAAAACAGTCTGATACTGGCATAAGAACAGACACCTAGATCAATGGAACAGAATAGAGATCCAAGAAATAAACCCATGTCTGTATGGTCATTTAATATTCGACAAAGGTTGCAGAAGCATAAAATGGAATGAAAATAGCCTCCTGAACAAATGATATAGGGAAATCTGGATAGCTAAATGGAAAAAAATGAAATTTGACCACCAACTTACACAACACACAAAAATAAACTCGATATATAAAAGACAAATATAAATTGTGACACCATAAAAGTCCTAGAGGAGAACATAGGAATATCTCAGCTATTCCATGCAGCAGTATTTTCACTGATATGTCCCCTACAGCAAGGGACATAAAGGAAAGACTGAACAAATGGGACTTCATCAGAATAAGAAGCTTCTGCGTGGCTAAAGAAAACATCAGCAAAATGAAAAGGGAACCAATGGTATGGGAAAATATATTTGTGAATGACACCTCAGACAAAGGTTTGATCTCCAAAATATATAAAGAGTACACATGACTCCACTCCAGGAAGACAGACAATCCAATTAAAAAATGGGCAAAGGACCTGAACAGACACTTCTCTGAGGAGGACATACACAGGGTCCAGAGACATATGAAAGAATGCTCGGCTTCACTAGCCATCAGAGAGATGCTAAAACCACATTAAAACCACAGATATCACTTCACACCAGTCAGAATGGCCATCATAAATCAACAAGCAACAAGTTCTTGCAAGGATGTGGAGAAAAGGGAACTCTAGTACACTGTTGGTGAGAATACAGACTGGTGCAGCCACTGTGGAAAAGAGCTTGGAATGTCCTCAAAAAACTAAAAATGGAACTACGTTTTGACCCAGTAGTTCTGCTACTGAGATTATACCCTAAGAATTCTGAAACACCAATTCAAAAGAACCTGTGCAGCCCAATTTACAGTAACCATGAATTGGAAGCAGCCTAAGTGGCCATCCTTAAATGAGTGAATCAAAAAACTGGTACATTTACGCAATGGAATACTACACAGCAGAAAGAGATACAGCATGGGTGGAACTGGAGAGCATTATGCTAAGTGAAATAAGCCAGGCGGTGAAAGACAAAAACCATATGATCTCACCTATGAGTGGAACCTAATCAACAGAATAAACAAGCAAGCAAAATATAGCCAGCAACATTGAAATAAAAAACAAAGTGACAGTAACCAGAGGGGAGCTGGGAGGGGGATAACAGGGGAAAAGGAGGGGAAGGGTCATCAAGGAACATGCATGAAGGACCCAGGGACAAAGCCAAATAGGGGAAGGATTGAGGGTGGGAGGTGGGGGTGGGTAGAGCTGGGGAAAGTGGTGGAGGGAAAATGTTGACAAAAAAAATAGGAGGAGCCTAAGAATAGTATAGGAAATTGAGGAGCCAAAGAACTGATATGTACAACCCATAAACATGGACTAAGAGGTGTAGGGATGATGGGATGTGTTGCAGGGCAGAGGCGATGTGGGTGGGGGGGAGTGGGACAACTGTAATGGTATAATCAATAAAATATACCAAAAATAAGTTTAAAAATTATTTAAAAATTTTTAAATTTGATTAAACCAAAATAAAATTTAAAATGTCCTCAAAATAAATAAATAAATTTAACTTAAACATGTTAGAAATGAAAAAACTTTATAAGAACTAAGTTGTAATAATATTAGAAATTAAGGTAAATACATCTGTCATGATATGACACTAATTGCAAATCCATTTGAGACTTAATCTTTACTGTAAGAAAAAAATGTATAGAAAAAGGTTTTGAATAAGTGTAGGTGTGTGTGTGTGTGTGTATGTATGTCCAGATGACTTTTATGATTTTTTAGTGCTTATTTACATTGTGTATGTTCACCTACTTTGATTTTTCAGTAGTTATACACATTAAAAATGAAATAACTGTCAATATTAGTAAAAATATCTTAATAGTTTACTAAATCATTATTTCATTTGTTGATTTATTTTTGAGAGATAAAGCTTGCCTCTTAGTATAACTGGCTGCATCTCATGGATTGGAGGACTGATAGTTAATATTTGTTAAGAATCATCCTTTATTTATTTGATGGCTTTCATATATTACCTTATTTAATTCTCACAATAACCTTCATTTTCTTCATTTTGTATTTTAAGAATCAGACAAAGTAATTTATTTTTCCAAGATGACTCAATAGTATATGAATGCCAGAGCTGGAATTTGAACTTAGTGCTGTCTAATTCCAAACAGGATGTTTTTCCCAGTTTACCTTATTTCTTTAAAGACTTTCTGAGTGTTCTTATTGTTATCATTTCCAGAATATTCTTGGAGTTTTTATTTTCTTTTGAATGAAATAGATATATTAAACAAGAATATATTTTTTTTAATTTGCTTTAAAATTTTTAAGTTATATATGTAGTTGCAGGAACTCGGTGTGAGGTGTTTTTTTTTGTTTTTGTTTTTGGTGGATAAGAGAGTTATTTAAAATTTTCATTGTTGATCTTTAGATTTACTGTCTTATGCTAACGGAATATGTTATCATGACTTTCCCATGCTTTTAATTTCTTAGTGTTTTCTTTGTTTTTAGTACATAATCCTTTTTAAAGTTCATTGGTGCTTTAATATTTCTCTAGATTTAAAAGATCTCATGCTTTAGATATTTCTCTGTCTTAGTTTTCCTAGGCTGTATGTGTAAAGTGAACCTTATAACTCGATTTTCACCTCATTTACGTAATTGCTATTTGCTTACCTGGTTTAAAGACAGCATTGTCTTAAAGTACATTTATTTCTGAAATCTGGGTAAAATTTGAAGTTTTGGCAAACACATATAACTAGAAACTGTTCCTCTTGTGAAAGAGTGTTTTTTGATGTAAAAAAGAAGAGACTTTTAATTCAAAGTAACTTTCTTTTTTCTTAGTCGATCACAATTTGTGACATTCTCTTGGGTTTTAGAAATAAGTGAATTGGTTTATTCTGAAACGAAACTTCATTACGTACAATGTGTACAGTATCTCTTATGAAGGATAAAATTAAGTCATAATGGTTGCTTTTAAAAAAGAGAAAGTGTTATGATCCTCTCATGTGTACAGAGATAGAATTGTAGGGTTTGACTTAAGATAATTTAGATCAATTTCTTTGCTTTTATAAATTCCTAAATCAAAAGTAGTTAATCAAAGTTAAATTAAAATGGAGAGCTCTGGACTTCATAAAGCCAAATTAAACTTTAAAATTTGTTATTTTATTTCATCATTATTTTCTGTTTTGCATTTTTTAGGTAGCATTTAGTAAAGAAGTGTATAAAATTTCTAATGGATTTATTTAGAACTGTGATTATTTTTATAAATCATATCTTTAATTTTAATATAAAGATTCTCTTTAAGGAAACTGCATATAATTTTTGTTAATTAAATTTTCAAATTTGAAATCCTTTTGATAAGGTACTTCATGGCTACACATTATTTGTCAGTACTTATGATACCTTTTATTAAGCTTTTTTTATAAAAAACTAGAGTGATACATATTTAAGTGACCATTTTTACTTAATTTTACAGACTAGTCCTTTTTAGCTCTTTGATATTTTGTTCTATGTAAATCTGATCTTGACTGCTTTTTGTTGTTTTAACTTTTTTTTCCTATTGGTAAGACCTCTCAGTTGCTTTTTATAGATAATCCAAAATAGACCATTTGTCACTACGTCCATACAACTACATGGATACCCTCAGTAGAATCATACTGAACTTCCTGCTTCCACTTATTCCTCTACACGGTCTTTCCGCTACACAGCAGACAGATCTTCCCCAAAACATGTGTTTCTCTGCCTAGAACCTTCTACTGGTTTCCAATTTCAAAGTAAAAGGCAAAGTCCTTGGTGTGGTCCTTAGAGTTCTATGTGACTGTCCTGTGGCTGCTTCTCTAATCTCATTCTGTAACATGCTCTTTATTCACTGGGCTCTAAGCACAGGGCTTTCTTACTGTCTTCTCAAACATTTTAAGCACACTCATACCTCAGAATATTGGCACTTACCATCTCCCTCTCAAGACAAGCCTTTTAGATATTTGAATGAGTTGCTCCCACATGTCCTCATTCAGGAGTTTACTAAAATACATTTTATCAGAGGCTGTCCCTGACCTCTAATGTTTAAACTCTTCCCACCTCACTTACAAAGCAAACTGTATGCATAATTGTAGATTTTTATGTCTTTTTCTCATCTTTAACTATTTTTTTACCCAGGCCTAATTTGATAGCAGTTATTTTTAGCAACATGTTTATTGAATTCTTTCAAAACATTCAAATTAATTTATAGAATCAAAATCTCTATTTTGTACTGCTAAAATCACTGCCTGATCTAATATTTTAGTAAATCTCATAGTATAGCTAAGACACAGTTGACATAAATGTTTTGGGAATAAACACAACAGATATGTACTAAAGCTGAAACTTAACTGGAGGAAGCAAAATGTGGGTTTTATTTCTGAGTTGTCTACTAGATGCAGCATACACACTGCTGTGGACATCAGTCAGAACATCTTAAAGAAGTCTTTGTTAATCATCCAGGAAGTTGATCAAGTGGACCTTAATTAAAAGTGTTTCATTTGTGCCCTGACTGGTGTGGCTCTGTTGGTTGAGTATCGTCCTGCAAACCAAAAGGCTGCAGGTTCAATTCCTGGTCAGGGCACATGGCTCAGTTGCGGGTTTGGTCCCTGGTCGGGGAGTGTATTAGAGGCAACTGATTGTTTCTCTCTCACATCGGTGTTTCTCTCCCTCCTTTCTCCTCTCTAAAAATGAATAAAATTTTTAAAACGAAAGTTCCATTTGTAAGTTAAAACAGGCCCATTGACATAAAATTTTTAATTTTTAATAAATATTTTATTTATTTATTTTTAGAGAGGGGGAAGGGAGGGACAAATATCGATGTGCGAGAGATACATTGATTGACTGCCTCTTGCACACCCCCCAACTGGAGACCTGACCTGCAACCCAGGCATGTGCCCTGACTGGGAATCAGACTAGCGACCTTTCGGTTTATAGGCCAGCATTCAATCCACTGATTTTAAATTTTTAAATTTGAGTGTCTTTAGACAACACACTGTCTTCTGTTTGCTGGGGTCTCTGCCGTTCCTAAGGTGTCTGCCTTGCTACATTCATTTCACTTACATGAAACATCTGGTCTCTAGAAGACATATGTGACTCTTGCTAACCTGTCCATAATAGGCAAAAAAGGCAAGCATAAAAAGCAAAGGGATGATTTCTGTTTGTTTAACACTTGCCTGCAAAATGCTTACTGTTTCCTGACATGCCTAGTGAGAGAGGGATTCCCATGAGGCTTAGGTGAGCAAGTCGGAAACCATGTGCTCTTTAAATTATCCCTGTGCATTTGTCTTCTCCTGATTTTAGTTATAACTTTCTAATTTTTCAATGTTTCCAAGTCTGTCATTTGTTATAATATATTATGCATAAGGGACTATGCTAAATTAAGCGTTAAGCCACAGTCTGGTGAAGAGTGAAGACTTCTAGTTTCATCTAGTTATTTCTCATGTTTGGAATTGATATTTATTGGAATGGATACATTCGTTGGGATCCTTTTATGGGGAGGGGTTCTGTTATTAATACAGTAATATCCAATTATTTTAAAATGAATGTCCTCAAAATATAATAGTTAAGTTGTTTGCATGCTAAGAGAACTTAAAAATAAATCCTATAATCTTTACAGATTCTGAAATTAAAACCTCTGTGAACCATCCACGGAGCTCCCTGTTTAAAACTGCCCTGTCTGCCTTCTTTCTTACTCTGCTATTTTCCTTCATTGGACTTTTTACCAGTAACATACACATATTATGCATTCGTTTCTTTATTTGTTGCCTGTCTCTGTTTACTGTGTAGGCCGTGAAAGCAGGGACTCGTTTCCGTTTACTGTTCTCTTTCACTGCTTAGAACAGTGTCTGACACAATGAATGAGAAACCTGCTAAATACTTAGTAGATATGTTCATGAAACCTTTCTCATCTAACTTTAGTACATTTTCTCCTGGGTGCCGCCCTCTCCTTTCTATCTTCAGTGTTTCTTTAGCTTAATATTTCTAAAACCCTAATCCTGATGATGTAACTTTCTTTAAGCTCTCCATTGCCCACAGAATGACATCAGCTTTAACCACATCTCAGTCTACTTACTTCATTTCATTTTGTTGTCTGTTTCCTTTAATTAGACCACTGAGCTCCTTGAGGAAAAGAACTTTGTTGTTCTCATCTACTGTACCTAACGCAGTGTCTGAAAGTGCACAAGAAGTGTTTGTAGAATAAAGTAATGACATTTACATTGCAAACTGAAGTCCAGAAGAGAGAAGATGTATGTTACTGATTGTGCTGCTAGTTAGTTGGCAGAGTCAGATTAGACCCCATGTTTTTTGACTCCCTCAGTTCAGTGCTCTACCATGAGTGGGAATGAATTTTGATTTTTAATAAAAAGTCTTCTTGTTTCTTCACTTACAGATATTGATGATGTTAAGAAGTACAAACCTGGCTATTTGGAAGCTACTCTTAATTGGCTTAGATTTTATAAGGTGCCAGAGGGAAAACCAGAAAACCAGTTTGCTTTTAATGGAGAATTCAAAAACAAGGTGAAGATGATAATCTTTATTTTCAAATGTACCTTGTGATACCTGTGCAATACTTTTCCACTTATGGGGTTTCTTATATGAATAGTTGTACATAGCATGAAAACAAACATTTTTCTGACTTTAATACTTCAGGACATTATTTCATCATTTTCATTAAAAATTCTTTTCAGGCTGATGAATATCTTACATCCGTTTATCAATATCTCTTTCATTTCAGAAAATGAAGGATTTTCATGATGAGTCTAATTTGTCAAATTCTCTAGGAAGAAAAACCTTCTATTTACTATTCTGGAGAGGAGACAGTTACTTACTCTTAGTGTAAATCGATAGAGCTTATCTCCATTGTGCTCATCTACCATGACTTAAGTAAGCTGCTAATTTAAGAAAGCACTTGCATTATCTTACTGTAATGGGGTTTTTCTATTAGAACACCAGAAAGTGTCCCTAATATGACATAAATGGAGAAAATAGGCCAAAGAGTTAAAGTGTGAGTCACGGGATAGTTTCTCAAAGTTATTACCACTATATGAATTACATATTATAAACTAGCATTTAAGTGGGTGCTAATAAGTGAATTATGGTTTGTAAGTAAGCCATGTTAATGAAAACTAAAATCTACAGTATTTTGCTATAAAAGAATTTATTGCTGGACCCAGTAGTTTTTAAAAGGCATAGTGAAAGAATCTTTAAGATTTTGAGGACTTTGTATAGGATTATTAAGTATAAATATGAAACTTCAATAAAATTTATTTACAAAAACAGGTGGCGGCTGGATCTGGCCCACAGGCCCCTGTTTGCCAGCCCCTAATTCCAAGTGTCCCCATTGCACTCCATTTTATAGATGAAGAAATGCGGGCTTAGTGAGATCAGGGAACTTGCCCACAGTCGCACAGCTGGTAAGTAAGGATGCCGGAGCTTACACTCAGGTTTGCCCGGCTCCATAGTTCGTGTTCACGTAGTGAGGGTCATGTTGTTATAAACCATGTTAGTGTGATGATGTGATTGCTGTGTCTCAGTTTTTTGTTTGTTTCTTTCTTTCTTTGGAATTAGGCTTTTGCACTTGAAGTTATAAAATCTGCTCATGAATGTTGGAAAGCGTTGCTTATGAAGAAGTGTGATGGCGGGGCTATAAATTGGTAAGAATTTATCTTTTCTACATAATGTTTTATTATTGTCACTAAACAGCCATATAATACTACTTAGGTCTAATTTTTTAAAAGAGAATTGCAAAATTCTTTTCACTTAAAAATGCATATAGAGCACCTATTTGGAAGGCATTACCAGTGCTGGGCACGATGAAACTATTAATTGCCACGGTGTCATTTCTCAAGGGATTTGTACTTTGGCGGGGGCATTTATAATAGTGTTATTATAATATATTATGGAATGTGTAAAGATGGCATAAAAATATTAACCACGTTTCAACATGCAAACATATATTGACATTATTTATCTTACAACTACCACAGCATTTCTTGTTAAGAACAGTGAAAGCCTTCTTAACCATTAAGATCTGGATCACTAGCTGATTGATTCAGCAATATTCCCCTTCTTCTCTGTGGCTTTGCTTTCCATGATTTGAGTTACCTGCAGTCATCTGCGGTCTAACGTATGTATAGAAAATTCTAGAAAAAAATTGCAAGTTTTAAATTGACACTGTTCTTAGTAGTGTGATGAGATCTCACATTGTTTTGCTCCATCCACCCCGTGGCATGAATCACCCCATTGTCCAGCGTATCCACACTGTGGACAGTCCTCGCCCATTAGCCATTCAGTAGCTGCTCAGTTATCAGATGGGTTGTCAGAAAGAGAGAGACCATATTCATGTAACTTTATTATTATTTTAGAGTATATATTAGAATATAATACTATAACTGGTCTATCTTATTATTAGTTATTGTTAATTTATCTTTAATTAAAATTAATCCTTGCCTGAGGATACATTTATTGATTTTAGAGTGAGAAGAAGGGAGGGAGGGACAGAGAGAGAGAGAGAGAGAGAGAGAGACATAGAGAGACATCGATGTGAGGGATGAGGGAGTCACATTGGCTGGTTGCCTCCCGTACAGACCCGGACCAGGGACCAAACGGCAACCTAGGTATGTGTTCTGACTGGAAATCAAACCTATGACCCTTTGGTGCATGGTTGATGCTCTAACCAACCGAGCCACACCGTCCTGGGCATTAATTTCTTACAATGCTTAATTTATAAATTAAACTTTGTAATAGGTATGTATGCATAGGAAAAAATGTAGTATATTCAGAGTTGGATACTATCCGTGGTTTCAGGCATCCACTGGGGGTCTTGGAATATATCCCCTGCAGATAAGGGGGGAATGCTATACTTGGTTTATGAATTTGTGTCCTCTAGAAGTTCCTCGAAAGCAAGTGAATAAAGCTGCCTTAATCATCTTTGTTTCTTACCTGACATGTGATAGCTGCTTAATAAATACCCATTGAGATAAACTGTTGAATAATATTTTAAAGCCAACAAATATTATTGTGTTTTTTAATCCAGTAGTGACTCTTCTGTTTCCAGGAGCACTGCATTTATTAAATTCTTTAATTGGTATTTTGAGTAATTATCTTTTTCACAGCTTTATTATTTTTATTCTGTTTTTCTACTGTTTAATGTTTACTCTGAAAGCTACATAATCTTTCAACGGGGAGAATGTCATTATTTCTGTTCTTACCTAAAATAACTTCAAACTCTATTATAAGAGAAATAGAGTTTCTTGCCATTCGGGATGACTCTTCCTTACCTCTCACCCTGTCTTCAGCTGCAGTTTATTCATCTGTCTGATTTTTTAAGAAGTCTAAAGTGTACTGTTCATTTTACCAGTTTATTGTTATTTCACTAAAAATTATTTATTGTGATGCAGATTTTTTAGGTTTTGATTAATTTTCAAATGCCCTTCTGGTTATAAAACTGCTTTAATTCAATTACTTATAAATTGTTTTGTATTGCAACGTCTCTGCTGTTTAATGTGTTCTATACAGTACTGTAAAAATTCTTCAAAAAATACAAATATCATTGTCATTTTTATTCTTAAAAACTTCATGCAGTTCCCTTCTATCATAGACTACACCCAGCTCTTCTGTCATTAAACAATGCACCTAATCCTGCTTGTGCAGCCTCATGTTCTGTCCCTTCCAACCTCATTGTCATTCCTTCCCAAATGCCTGTTCATTCTTCAGGAAGCAGCTTAGACATCACCTCTGCAAAGAATTTTTTTTCTTTTTCTGGACAGAATTAACTGCACTCACCTGGGCTCTTATATCACAACTGTACACACCTCTGTGGAGAATTTGGGGTAGTTTATTATTATATTTTTATGCTCTAAATTGACTGTACCTTAACACTTAGTGACAGGACTTGATACACAGTAGGAAGTTTATGCTTACTGAATGAATATATAGATACATATATTCATGTATGTATGTTTGTGTGTATATATGTGTGTGTGTGAGAGTGTGTGTATTGAAATTATTTAGGCCTTTAAATTGTTTCTTTTTGCCTTTCCAGCAGAAGGTAGATTTCATCTTATACAGATAGCTCTTTCACCTTTGTGTAGATTTACTTTAGTGACACTTTTCTTCTACAAACTCTGAGAGTTATAATCTAAAATTATCATTCTTATCTCTCTCTCTCTCTGTCTCTCTCCTTTTTTCTTGACTACTTTCCCGTAGAATGAAAAGCCTGGGCCAGTCTATATCCTGGACATTGTCTTTGGAATTCTCATGAATCTGAGCCTTTGTCTGATTTGAAATTATCTTGAAAAAAATAATTTCTCTTTACTAAAGTTATATATTGCTGGCCATAAATTTCATATTTTATGTGTCCAATCATTATTTGCAGGTAATTTTCTATGTCTTTGTATGTAGTCAGTTATTTTTGTAGTATTATGTATCTATTAATATGCTTTATTATTTTTAAATGCAAATAGGGTTTTTGTGCACAGCATTTTTAGTATTGCTCATCTATCGCTCTGATGTCGTATCTGCTTACTTTGGTGAGCAAGATGTGGTAATGTTTATAAATTTACAATAAAATATTTGGTATCTTATTATAAAAAGGAAAGCAGCATATTCTTCTCAGTCATATTTCATCTCCTTTGAAGTAGACACCATCAACGTAGTCATCTTTCCTTTGAATGATTTTTCTGCTGCTTGTAGGCCATGGTCAAGTATGAGAGCTGAAATGAACCCTGAACATTGTAAGCTCCATGTGGACTCTCTGGTTCAATATTGTATCCCCAGCATCTAGATGTGGTTTAGTTTCAATGTTAAAAACACTATGTATAGCGTATTTGCTACACACTGTGCTTTCTTTTTTGCCTTGTTCTTTTTAAATTTTGTTTTGACTTTCTTTAGGGAAATGTCTGACTTATAAGACTTTACTTTTTTCAATTTTTAGTTAAACATAGGCTGTAGAGAAGAGAATAAAAAATAGCTTAGTCTTAAAGATGATAAGGCCAACTTTCACCAATTTTATTCAGGTCAAGAATGGAAATCAGTTCTACATTTTGAGCCTGGGTAGAAAGTAAACTGACCAGTTACTGTAATTGTTAAATATCCAATGTCTAATTATAGGCAGATGTAGTTAAAAAGATAATAAATAGATCTTCTCATCATGTATATCCCAAGATATTTCACAAACCATCACTAAAACAAATTTGATAATGTATATCCCATAGACCCACTTGAGTGCAAGTGTTTGTGTGTTTCGTTTATTATTTATCTCCTTTAGGAATCTGCTAATCACTTTTCCCTTCTATTTTAAAAATTAATTGTGCTTTAACCCTCTTCTTACCACCTCTTTCTGTATCTGTTTTCGCTGATGAAATTTGTTTGGAGGAATGATGCCTTTGCTTTCACCCAGAAAGTAGGAAACAGGTAGTGCATGGCTTGCTCGTGTGTGTGGCCTGCCGCTCCTCATTGGCTGGAAAGGCTTTTGAGTTTATAGACCCTTTATTGGTCATGGGAGGAGTGCTGTCTTATGCCTTCCTGAACTTTCTTACTTGTATGAAAACTGAGTTGTCATGTTCATTTGGTTTTCTTTCACCACTCTTAGCTTCACCTTCCATACCTGTCTGACAAAGAGATTCCATAATATCTTCCAGTAGCCAATTACAGCGTTTATCACCTCACTTAGAGGAAATTTTTTCCTGAGAGTTGTCATTCTACAGGTTAAATTTATTATTTCCTTCAGTACGGGTGAAGTGTACTTTTAGCTTAGCCTTTTATATACACCAGGATATTATTTAGATTTCTATACTATTATTTAATTTTTTTTTAATTCTGGAGAGTGCAGTGCAATGGAGCACTTGTATATTCATAACGTTGCCTGAAAGAAAATACAAAAATCTCAGTTTTCCTAATTTATATTTACTCGGGTCCTTTTTACCAGCTAGAATCATACTGTCAAGGTGGAGTATTTGGAGTTGGCTTTGTTTTTGGCGTTTGCTCCTTTTTTATCCTGTTTAATAATAACATCATCTGTTCATTTGCAGCACAAACGTGCAGGTGTGTGATAGTCCTTTCCATTGCACTCAGGAGGAAGCAAGAGCATTGGTTGAATCGGTAAGGGGAAAATGTCCTTTAATCTTGTAAATGTCATGAGGAAGTCTAGCAGAATTTCTCAGAAATCTAGCAATGACATGTATCAAGTCTTTTGAGAAACATAAAGTTAAAAAATAACACTCAAATCTATTTCTTTTTAATCCAGGGAATTTAAATCAGAAACCTTTTAGTTAAATAATAAAATGTCATTTTCTAACATACATTAACCACTTAATTAATTTCCCATGATGCGGTTTCTTAACATTGCTGATGTGGTGTTTATGCATTTGTTCTCCTCTGTGCTGTTCTGTTCTCACGAGTTTCCACCATTCAGCGGCTACCAGTGCAGCTGGCTGCCGGCACAGGTGCATTTTGGCTGAAGAGAAGTGAAACAAACAAGACTCCCTTTTCTTCCATTTAGTTTGGCTGTCTCCAAGCCGACCACGTCCTAGCTAAGAAGATATCCTTGGATTTTTACATGTCCTACCGATTTTGCTGCCTGGAAACAAATGAATTTATTTGTAAATTAGTCCTTTATTTGATACCACTAAATAAGAAAATTCATATTCAGATAATCAAGTAATATTACTATATAAAGTATTTTCAGGAATGAGCTTAGGCAAGAGATACCATTTGTAAATTAAGTTTCTTTAAAAAATAAACGAATTATGAGGTAGGAAACTAATGAATTCAGATGTTTATTTTAGGAACAACAAACATGTTTCCTCGCTATAGCTGCTTTGAATTTTTTTCCACTGATTCATCAACTATTTAATTAGTGCCTGCTATATGTGGATAAATTCTAGGTACTGGGGATGTAGTATTAAAGAAAAAAACAAAATCCTGTGCCCTTGTACAGGTAGCTGGAGAGATGGCTAATAATTAAATACAGAAGTAAAAATGCACAGTGTCTCGGAAGGTGAAAAATGCTATGATGAAAATTGAGCAGGGAAGAAGGAATAAAGCACGAGGAGGCGGAAGGCAGTTGTAGTTATTTAAAAAAGCAGAGTCAGGAACAGCCGCACTGAAGAGAGGCCTGCCGTGAGTCAAGATTCTTCGAAGGTGACGGAATGAGCCAAGTGTCTATCGGAAGGAAGAGCATTCCAGGCCACAGTCCCAAAGGCCATGAGGCAAGAGGATGCCTGAGATGTTCAAGAAGCACTCGAGGAACCACAGTAACTGGTAGTGTGGAGAGAGTCTAGGGGACAAGGAAGGAGATGAGATCAGAAATGTTTGGCTCTGGGGGGTTGAAATGGAGGCAAAGTACAGTATTATGAAAACCCCTGTAACTATAGTACATAAAGACCCCCTTAAGAGTTTTGTTTCTCATTTTGAATGAGATCAGGAACCATTGGAGGGTTTTCAGCAAAATGAGTGATATGACCTTAGATTTTAACAAGACACTGGCTGCGTTGTTGAGAAGGTACAATAGAGAGGTAAGGGAAGATGCAGAGAAGCCATTTTAATAACGTAGCCCACCATACCATTTATTTTCCTCAAGCTTTATATTTTGTATCAAAGCAGATTACATTCTGAGTTTAGTTCTCATCACTATTGGTTCTTTAAGGAAATAATGAAAACAAAAAATGTTTACCTTTGCCCAAGTAGTCTCACCAATTCAGATTAAGACTATTTCATTTATTTTAGTTTTGGATCTATAAATAATAGACATGATGGATACCTGCCTAAAATTAGCTTCAAGGTTAAAGTTTCTGTCTTACATTCTGTTTTTTGTTTCCTATCATATTACTAGGGAAACAGTCCTCTTTGGAAAAAAAAATTAAAGCACCTTAATATCCAGCTTTAGTTATGTGGTGTGGTAACGTTGTGCTTTCCGTAATAATGAAGAAAGTGCTATACTGATTTTTCACTGAGAATACTACAGTAGAAAAACAAAATGCAGAAAAAGCAGTCCTTCACCAGTTCTGATGGAACTTAGCATAGATGGGATTTCACTATTAAAAATTTGCAAGTCAATCAATTGCACTATTAGCAACCTCTTGATTCAGGAGGCCAGATTAGGTAACATTTTCTCCTGAAGATTGTATCAGCTTGTATAATGAAACCATTTCGACTTGGCATTTTATATCTTTAAACCACACTGGGATGTTTGAATCAAGTTTTTAAGTACATGTTCCCAGATCTGTCTGTTTTGCTGTATACTGAACAATGCACTAGTGTCAAAGTACTGTCAGTTTGTTCTTTGCGTGCTTAGAATAAACTTATGTTGAAGTCATCCATCAGACTTGGTCATAATCAGACCACATCAGCCCCGGGCTTGCACAGAAATGCATTATAACCCCAGGGTTTATTCATAGGCTTAGAATGAATAAATTCATTCTAACAAGTTAATCAACAAGTAATATTATCTTGAGACGAATGTATTCATGCTAAATGAGTATTAAATTTGGTTAAAACAAGGCCAGATAGTATTAGAAGTTTTCACTTTCTAGGTGTATATTGACAGATTACTCATGATGAGCTGATTAGGTGAGAGTTTTTCAGATAAAGTAACTGCTTTGGTGAACAGATACTTTAAAGATGTATAAAGAAAAGAAATGAACTAAAATTTTGAGTGATTAACAGAATTGTTGCAAGAATATATTGCTGAGTATATCTTGATCAAAACAAAATTAAGTGTAGCACTGAGACCAAAAAATAATTTAAGTAGTCACCCAACAATACGTACAGATCAGTTAGGAAAAATATTCACTGTAATGAAGAAAAAGAAAATAAATGCCAACAGCCTGATGATTATTATTTGGAGACATTTTAGAAACAAAATAGAAAATATCTACAGAAATAATTTGTCGTACTTAGGGTAGAGAACATAAGAAGGATAGTAGATCTGAAGAAGATAAGGAGAATTAAAATGATCAAAAAGGTTTTCTTTTTTCTAATCTTACCAATGTCACCTCAATAATTTTAATTAAAAATAAAATAAGTAGTTTGAAACCATTAGAAAAAAGTTACACACATGTATATATGAAATGTAAGAAAAATAATACTTTTCATTATAAAATTAATATATAATAATATATAGATGGAAAATTAAAGGTTTTTGCACATTTTAGACTGTTAAATCATTTTGATGCTAATTACAATATTGTCCACAATGTGACTTTTCAGATTTTTGGTGCATTCCATAAACCATTTTCATTAGCTTGTGAATGATATTTGGCTCATTTAAAAAATGTTAACATCTAAATTTTTTGTATGTGATTTTATTTAATTTTTAAATAATTTTTAAAATTGTTTAGTTACAGTTGTCCTGCCTTTTTCCCCATTGTTCACCTCTACCCCATCCTCCCTACTCCCACAGTCAATCCCCTGCATCATCCGTGTCCATGAGTTCTCTATTCCTGTTCCATCGATTGCCCCTTCCCCTTCTTTCCCCCATTATCTCCCTTCCCCCTCCCCTCTGATCACTGTCAGTTTGTTCTTTTTTTCCAAGTCTCTGGTTCTATTTGGCTCATTTGTTTGTTTTGTTGATTAGGTTGCACTTATAGATGAGATCATACGGTATTTGTCTTTCACCACCTGGCTAATTTCACTTAGCATAATACTCTCCAGTTCCATCCATGCTGTCGTGAAGGATAGGAGTTCCTTCCTTCTTTCTGCTGCATTGTATTCCATTGTGTAAATGTACCACAGGTTTTTTTGTTTTGCTTTTTATTTTTTTAAAGATCTTATTTATTTATTTTTAGAGAGAGGGAGAGGGAGGGAGAAAGAGAGGAAGAGAAACATCAGTGTGTGGTTGCCTCTCATGCATCCCCTGACTGCAGACCTGGCCCGCAACCTAGGCATGTACCCTGACTGGGAATTGAACCGGAGACTCTTCAGTTCACAGGCCAGCGCTCAATCCACTGAGCCACACCAGCCAGGGCTGTACCACAGTTTTCTGACCCACTCATTTACTGATGGGCACTTAGGCTGTTTCCACCCTTGGCTATTGTAAATAATGCTGCTATGAACATTGGAGTGCATAGGTTCTTTTGAACTGGTGATTCAGGATTCTTAGTGTATAGTCCCAGCAGTGGGTTTGCTGGATCGAAAGACAGTTCCATCTTTAGTTTTTTGAGGAAATTCCTCAAAAATACTATTTTCCACAGTGGCTGCACCAGTCTACCTTCCCCCCAAACAGTGCACTAGGGTTCCCTTTTCTCCACATCCTCGCCAGCACTTGTTGTTTGTTGATGAATTAATGATGCCCATTCTGAAAGGTATGAAGTGATATCTCATTGTGGTTGTAATTTGCATCTCTCTGATGTCTAGTGATGTTGAACATTTTTTCATGTGTCTATGGGCCCTCTGTATGTCCTCCTTGGAGAATTGTCTGTTTAGGTCCTCTAACCATTTTTTAACTGGCTTGCCTGTCTTCCTGTTGTGGAGTCATATGAGTTCTTTATATATTTTGGAGATCAAACCCTTGTTCAGGGTATCATTGGCAAATATGTTTTCCCATATAGTTGGTTCCCTTTCCATTTTAATGTTTTCTTTAGTCATGCAGAAGCTCTTTAGTTTGATACAGTCCCACTTGTTTATTCTTTCCTTTATATCCCTTGCCGTAGGGGATGTATCAGTGAAAATATTGCTGCATGGGATATCTGAAATTTTCCTGCCTATGTTTTCCTCTAGGATTTTTATGGTGTCATGCCTTATATCTAAGTCCTTTATCCATCTCGAGTTTATTTTTGTGTATTGTGTAAGTTGATGGTCTAGTTTCATTTTTTTGCATGTAGCTGTCCAGATCTCCCAGCACCATTTGTTGAAGAGTCTTTATTTTTATTCCATTTTATATTCCTGTTCCCTTTGTCAAATAACTGACCTTATTAACATGAGTTTATTTCTGCTCATGGCTCTCTATCCTGTTCCATTGGTCTATGTATCTGTTCAATGCCAGTACCAGACTGTTTTGATTACAGTAGCGTTGTAACATAGTTTGATAATCAGGTGTTGTGATCCCTCCTACTTAGTTCTTCTTTCTCAAAATTACTGAAGCTAGTTGGGGTTGTTTATGATGCCATATAAATTTTTGAAATATTTCCTCTATATCTGTGAAATATGTCATTGGTATTTTGATAGGGGTTGCATTGAATCTCTAGATTGCTTTGGGTATTATACACATTTTAATGATGTCAGTTCTTCCAATCAATGGTATATGCTTCCATTTATTTGTGTCTTCCTTAATTTCTTTCTACAGTGTTATGGAGTTTTTTAGTACAGGTTTTTTACCTCCTTGATTAAGTTTATTCCTAAGTTATTTTACTTGTTGCTATAGTAAATGGGATTTTTTCCCTAATATCTGTTTCTGACATTTCATTGTTGGTGTACAAAAATGCCTTCAGTTTCTGAATGTTGACTTTGTATCCCGCTGTTTTGCCGGATTCATTGATTAGGTTGAGTAGTTTTTTGATGGAGGCATCGGGTTTTCTATGTATGCACTATCATGTCATCTGCAAACAGAGACAGCTTTACTTTCTCCTTATCAGTTTGGATGCCTTTTACTTCTTTTTCCTGTCTGATTGCTGTGGCCAAAACTCACAATACTGTGTTGAATAAAAATGGTGCAAGTAAACACCCTTGTCTTGTGCCTGATCTTAGGGGGAAGGCTTTAGTTTTTGCCCATTGAGTATGCTGTTCGCTGTAGGTTTTTCATATATGACCTTTATTATATTGAGGTGTGCTTCCTCTATTCCCACTTTGCTGAGTGTTTTTTATCGTAAATGGGTGCTATTCTTTTTCAGTATGTATTGATATGATCATGTGGTTTTTGTCTTTCATATTGTTTATGTGGTGTATTACATTTATTGATTTGCGTATATTGTACCATTCTTCCATCCCCGGGATGAATTATACTTGGTCATGGTGTGCGATCTTTTTAAGGTGTTGCTGGATCCAATTTGCCAATATTTTGTTGAGGCTTTTAGCATCTAAGTTCATCAGTGGTATTGGCCTGTAGTTTTCTTTCTTTGTTGTGTCTTTATCTGGCTTTGGAATTAGGATGATGCAGGCCTCATGAAAAGAGTTTGGGAGTCTTCCCTCTTGTTGGATTTTGGGAATATTTGAGAAGAATGGGGTTATCTCTTCTCTAAATGTTTGGTAAAATTCTGTGAATCCATCTGGCCCAGGGCTTTTGTGTGCTGGGAGTATTTTGATTACTGCTTCAATTTCACTAGCTGATAGCAGTCTGTGAAGACTTTCTGCTTCTTCTTGACTGTGTTTTGGAGGGTTATATGTTTCTAGAAATTTGTCCATTTTGCCCATGTCTTCAAATTTCTTGGCACATAGTTGTTTGTAGTACTTTCTCAGAACCCTTTGGATTTCTGTGATATCAGTTGTAATTTCTCTTCTTTCATTTCTGATTTTATTTATTTGGGTCCTCTGTCTTTTTTCTTGGTGAGTCTGGTTAAGGCTTGTTGATTTTGTTTTCCTTTTTATAGAATCAGCCCCTGGATTTATTGATCCTTTGGATTGTACTTTTAGTCTCTATATCATTTAATTCTGCTCTGATCTTGATTATTTCCTTCCTTCTACATACTCTGGGTTTTGTTTGATGTTGTTCCTCTAGTTTTTATAGATGTAGGGTTAGATCATTTATTTGAAATTATTCTGTCTTTTTTAGGTAAGCTTGTATTGCTGTAACTTCTCTTTCAGGACTGCCTTCACTCTGTCCCATAGGTTTAGGGTTGTTGTGTGTTCATTTTCATTTGTTTCCAGAAACTTTCTAATTTCTTCCTTGATGTCATTTTTTACCCATTCATTGTTTAATAACATTTTTTTCAGTCTCCATGGATTTGACTGTTTTTGAGTTATTTCCTTGAGATTGGTTTCTAGGTTCAAGCCATTGTGATCCAAAAAAATACTTGATAAGATTTTAATTTTCCTGAGTTTGTTGAGGCTTCTTTTGTGCCCTGTCATGTGGCCTGTCTTTGAAAATGTTCCATGTGCATTTGAAAAGAATGTGTATTTTGCTTCTTTCGGGTGAAAGGTCCTATATATATCAGTTAAGCCCATTTGATCTAGAATGTAGTTCAGTGCCACAATGTCCTTATTGATTCTTTGTTTGGAAGATCTATCTGTTGTTGACCAGTGGAGCATTAAAAATCCCCTGCTCTAAGTGTATTGCTGTCTATATCGTTCTTGAAGTCCTCCAAGATTTTCTTATATATTTGGGTGCTCCTCTGTTGGGTGCATATATGTTTACAATGTTTTTAGCTTCCTGATGGATTCTTCCCTTGGGCATTATGAAGTGGCCTTCTTTGTCTCTTTTTATGGCCTTTGTTTTGAAATCGTTTTTGTCTGATAAAAGTATTGCTACACCATCTTTTTTACCCTGTCTGTTTGCTTGGAATATTTTTTTTCAACCCTTCACTTTCAGTCTGTGTAGGTCCTTTGTTTTGAGGTGCATCTCTCATAGACAGCGTATATGTGGGTCATGTTTTCTTATCCATTCCCCTACCCTGTGTCTTTTGATTGGATCACTTAACCCATTTACATTTAATGTTACTACTGAAAGGTAGTTATTCATTACAATTTTTCCTTTTGTACCTGTGTTCCTCTCTCAACTCTATACATTCATCTTCTTAAAGCAGACCCTTCAGCATGTCTCGCAATGCTGGTTTGGTGGAGGTATATTCTTTTAGCTTTCTTTTGTCTCAGAAACTCCTTATTTCACTTTCATTTAAATGACAACCTTGCTGAGTAGAGTAGTCTTGGTTACAGGCCTTTGCTTTTCATTACTTGAAATATTTTTTGCCACTCCCTTCTGGCTTGCAGTGTTTCTATTGAGAAGTCAGCTGCTAGCCTAGCCATATTAGGGCTCTCTTGTATATTACTTCCTGTTTTTCCTTTGCTGCCTTTAAGATTCTCTTTGTCTTTGATACTTGCCATTTTAATTATGATGTCTCTTGGAGTGGGCCTCTTTGGGTTCATCTTGATTAGGACCCTCTGTGCTTCCTGAACTTGCATGGGTTTTATCCTCTTGAAGTCAGGGAAGTTATCTGTCATTATATTTTTCAAACAGGTTTTCTGTCCCTTCTTCTTTTCTTTTCCATCTGGTATTTCTATAATTTGAATGTTTTTATGTTTCATGTTGTCCTGAAGTTCCCTTAAGCTATCCACATATTTTTTTATTCTTTTTTTCATGCTGCTGCTCTGTCTGGGTTTTCTTTCTACCTTGTCTTCCAGCTCACTAATTCGGTCCTCTGCTTCATCCAGCCTGCTTGAAACTCCTGTTTAGTATATTTTTTATGTCAGATACTATATTGTTCATTTCTTCTTGGTTCTTGTTTATAGTTTCTATTCCCTTTTTCATGCTGTTGTAATTCCCACTCATTTCCTTGTAGTTGTCACTGAGTTCCTTGAGCATCCTTATAACCGTTTTTTAAAATTCTGTGTCTGATAGATTGCTTGCCTCAATTTCATTTAGCTTTTTCGCTGGGAATTCTTCCATTCTTTTTGATTGGGGGCTCTTTCTTTGTGTCCCCATTTTAGGTGACTCCTTTTGTTTGTTTCTGCATCTCAGGGTGCTCTGCTTTGCCTGCCTGTCTTCATGGGGTGGACTTCTATGGTAGGAGTTCTGTGGGACTCAGTGGTTGGTGCAGTCTCTTTGTTCTCCTTGTCTGCTTGCTGTAGGGTTTCCCTTTCTTCCATTTGTGTGGGCTCTCTTGTGCTTGGGTTTTACTTGTTGGTGGCTTCTTTGTAGGTGGGTTCTTCCTTCCAGCAGGCTTACTAGTAGTCACAACTCCCACCTTGTCTTGTATGCTGTTGTACAGGTGTTGGTTAACAAAGCAGTATTACCAGACAACCAATGTTGTCTTTTTGCTATGCCAGCAAAAAGAACCCTTTTACCACATCGGCAGTCTCAACTGCAATTGGGCAAAGATTTATAAAGGTGAAGAGAGATTACAGATATTATAAGCTATGACAAAGGGCAGATAAGATGACTAAAAGAGGGGGAAATGTTATTGAGTGCTAAGGGGGAGGAGAATTCATAAAAGTAAGTATAGAACCAAGGCAAAGAAAGGGAGAGAACAAAATTTAAAATGTAAGTAAAATACAAAAGGGAGATGGGAGATATGGGGTAAAGAAAGGGAAGAGTATACTCTGAGGTTTGAAGTAAAATTGAAAAGGTATTAGACCAACGGGATCAAAATTGCTTAAAAACCGCAGCAGGGTCAATAGCAATGACAGCTGAATGAAGTTTAATAAAGGTGGAACAGGAATAGAAATATTGTACAAAAGCAAAAAGTGAATATGAGATGTCTACCGTAAAGAAAAATGATTTGAAAAAATGATTTGGGGGAAGTAAACTAATAAGAGTAAAGAGTAAAGCCCAGGTTGAGAGAGGGGGCGGAAATGAAATAAAATTCCTCATTCAGCTAATCAGGGGCAACGGGAAGGCAAAACGGAGTTAGACTGGGGGTGAGTATTCCATAGAATTTCAGGTACTAACAAGTAGTGAACAAATGGGCATTTAATTGGAGAAGTACAGCAATAACTGTGGTATTGCACCCAACTAGCCACTGTTTATAAAAGGTGGAAATGAAATAAAACTCTTCTTATAAGAGGGGAAAAAGAATGTGATCTGACTTAAGAAAGAAGAGCGCTTCTACGAAGTCAGATGGAGGAGAAATAGTTAAGGGACAGGAACATGGCATAGCACGAGGGAAAAGAAAGTTTACAGCAACAGTAATAAAGCTCAGGAAGACGGCGAAATGGATTAAGACCAGGAAGGGTGCTGTGTGGGATTTGGAATAACAATAATATGATTAAAAATAGGTAATCTGTATTAAAAAAATAAAAAGTAAAAGACCAAGAGTAGTGCGTTATTTGGAATACAAGTGAAGTGAAAGAAGAAAAAATTAAAATGCAATATGAAAGGGAAAAAACACAGACCAAAAAACTAAAAAAAAATGAAAGAGAAATTTCTTTAAAAATGCGAGTTCTGATGAAGAACAAGGTGAAATTTGTCTCAGCTGTTGGGTGTTTGCCTTCTGACTTCTTTCTGGATCTGTCTCTGGTTTTCTCTGAGCCCCAGGTCTTACTATCTTACTCTTGGAGAAAAAAAAAAAAAAGCCCCTGGCTGGTTTTGCCTGTCTTCTTGGCTGCTGCACCTAGTCAGGGGTTGGCGGTTGGGCTCCGACTGCCCTTTCAGGTGGGTCATCAAGGAAGGGGACTCAGTCTGGTCTGCAGTCATCACAGGGGCTAAGTTTCCAGCCCACGCCCTCAGAGCACTGCACAGCCCGCATTCTCTACTCTGCGCAGTTACGCTGGGCTGGGGCCATTGACCGCATTGCTTGTACCTCTTTGATCAATCCGTCAGGGGCACTGAGTGGGAGCACGTTACGCCCACCATCCTCCTTCCTTTTGGCCATGCAGCTGGGTGCGGCGTCTCTGCCCAGTGCTCCTCAGTTTCCCTTTTGTAAAAAAGTTTCTTTTGGGCATGCTGCTGCTCCCAGCCACTGCCCAGCTTTTCATATACTCCAACTCTCTGGCAGGTCCAGAGCCTATCTGAGATGCAGCCTGTAGGAGCCTACCTCTTCTCCCAGCTCCAGGTGCCACCTGGATTTACCCCTCCTCCCCCTACCCTGGCACTGTCCCTGCTGGTGTCCGCAGCCCCAGCTTGGGTGGACCACCATCAGTGTGTGCTTGCCACCTTCCTCCCACCCGGTGGCTTTACGCATTCAAGCCTCTCCTGGCGCAGCCTGGGATTTACCGCCCTGGGCGGAGAGGGCCCACTAGGCTGCCGTCACTGACCCAGCTCTCCGTTGGCGTCCCTGCTGCAGCTGCGGTTTCTGGCACCGTGCCCGGGACTTTCCGCATCCACCTATAAAACCTTACCACCCATTTGGAAGCGTCCTCTGCACACTTTGGCTTCCAGACTTCATATCAGCTAAGATTCTGTTGGCTCTTCACTTTTTTTTCGGAAGAACGACTAAGTGTCCCAGTTAGATGCACGAGCAAGCGGACTCAACTCCCACCTACTTTGCCGCCATCTTCTCCCTCTGCTTTTGGATTTTGTTTATGAATTTAGATACTTGAATTTATATACAATTATGAAAAGCATGGCTGAGTTGAAAACAAACTTTGCTGTTGAAAACAAACTTTGCTATGTAGACCTCAACGCACTAGGGATCCCTAGGAGGCAGAGGACTGCACTGCCTGGTTACTCTGGGAGCCCGAGCTGCAGCACGTGGCCACTGTCAACAGGAGTGACTCTATTAGTTAAACCGCAGGACCACCCGATTACATTTTTGTTGGTATTGTGTCATTTTCTTAACATTTACCTAATTTTATAGCCAAAAAGATGGGACTCTTTCTCAATTGTTTAGGGCTATGTGACTAGAAATTGGAGCTTTATTTCAGAGAGAAAGGTTCAGAACATTTATAGGAAACAAAGGATAGGTGTTTGTGTATGTGTGTGTATGTATGAATGTGCATGTGCACATACACATGTGATTTGCCATTCAGATATAATATTAGTTGATATTTAAATGATGATTCGACTAGTGGGGTTTAAGATACTACTTTTAGGATGCTTTACCGTGTGTAAATGTTATTTCGAAGCATGCTCATAAGATTGAAACAAAATTTATAATCTAATAGACAGACAGAATTTATAATCTAGTAGACAGACAGGAATAAATACATAGTTTTATTCTGGTACTCATGGACACATCCAAAAATTGAGTATGTATTAGGCCACAAAGAGAGTTTCAAAAAAATGCCAGTGTTGTTGTCATGTAGATCACATTAATAATATAATAAAGTTACTAATCAGTTATGTAAATATTAAAAGAAAAAAAAACCCAACTCTGTATGTTTGGAAACTAAAAACACTTCTAAATAAATCATGCATCAAAAAACAAATTATAATAAGTTATAAAGTATTTAAATTGAATGCCAACTAAATCACTATGTCAGAACTTGTGCAATGGAGCAAAAAATAGCTTTTGAGAGAAATTAAATATACATAACAGAAATAAAGAAAATATAGAGTCTAAACATTAAACTCAACAGTTATTTTTTTCCTATCTTTTTATGTTATAAAAAAATTACAAAAAACAAAGCAAATATTTAAGAAATAATGGCAAGGATCAATTAAAAGCTAGGATTCTTTTTTAAGACAGGTAATAGACAAACCTATTAAAGGGAGGATGATGAAATAGAGAAGGCACAAGTAAAAAACAAGAATTCAAATGAAAATATAAGTACATACATAATCAGAGAGAAATAGTATGAGATCTTTTGGGGAATACCTTTCTAAATACAGATGAATTAACAATTTTGTTTAAAATATAAATTAACCAATATTAAGTCAAGAATAAATAAAAAACGTGATAGACTTATAACAGTTTAAAAGGATACATAATCATGAAGATGGTGATTTCTTCCGTATTAATTAATGAAGTCCATCTGTTTTTAGTTAGAACCCCAGTAGAGTTGTCATTGAACTTGACGGGATGATCCTGAAGCTTATACAGAATAGTAAAGGGCCAGGAATAACCTAGGAAAGACTGATAAATTTAAAGTTTTTTAAAAAACTATCAACTACTAAACATACCTTAGAGTAAGTTAAAAGATAAGCTGTTGATTGGGAGAAGATATTTGCATATGAACAACAAAATTTATAAATGATTAAAAACTTATTCAAATCTACAAGAAAAAGGTAGCCCAGTAGGAGAAGAAATGGGCAAACAGTATGAATGGACAACTCACCAGAGAGAACACTTAAATGGGCAGTAAACATGAGAACATTTGCTGTATCTCATTAGTAATCAGTGAAATCAATCTAAGACACAATTTCATAGCTATCAGTTGCCATACGTTTAGAAGTCAGACATACCAAGTGGCAAGAGGAGACCTCTCATACTAGCTGATATATCTGATGCCAGCATAAATTGGTACAACAATTTTGAAGAACAATTAAGTAATTTCTAGTGAAGTTGAAGACAGTTACCCCACTAAGAAATTACCATTCTAGATTCTATAGAGTTTTTAATACATGTGTTATATGATAAGACATGGGAAAATTGGAAACCAAATAAATGTGTATCAATTTTAAAAATTGGATAAGTAAACTGTAATATATTATACAATGGAACACGCTGACACAGGTAAAATATGTGAATTAGAACTGCATGACTCTCCATCGTGTTTGTAAATTGTGAAATACCCAAAACGGTAGTGCTATATATTTCTAATGAATACAAAGAGATATGGTGCTCACATTTCAGAAACAAATAACAGTAGACACCAGTGTCAGCATAGTGGTCAGGAGAAGTTACTTCTGACAAGAAAGGGAAATAAGATTTTAATCTTGATGAATAGCTAGAAAAAGAGGCTTTAGTTGTAAAGTTTCTGATACGACGTTAACTTTTATAAATCTAGGGAGTAGGTAATGCTATAATAGTCACAGCATCTTCTGTATGTTTGAAGTATTTTATAATTCTAAAAATTTGTAGACCCAGAAAATCAACAGAGAAAATTGATGAATCCAAAAGCTAGCTCTTTGAGAAGGCCAATAAAATTGACAAACCTTTATTCAGAAAGATCAGGAAAGAATGGAAAGAAGACAAATCTTCAGTGTTGGGAATGAAATAAATGGCATCACTGCTGATAATATAGATAATTAGGAAAATTGGGAAATATTGTGGAAAGCTTTATACCAATAAATTTGACAACTCAGATAAAATAGAGACATTCCTTGAAAGACATAAACTACTAAAGCTCACTGAAGAAGAAATAGACATACGCAAATTAAACTTGTACTTCAAAACCTTTCCATAAACACAACTCTAAGCCTAGTTGGCTCCTACTACTTTTATTCAGCACTTTTGTTGAAAGTTCTTGCCGGTGCACTAAAGCATTAAAAAGAAGGAGATGGCATCCAGATTGTGGAAAAGGACAGCATGAATGTCTAGAATATCCAATAAAATCTACCTAAAAATTATTGAGTAAGTGATGTTAGCAAGCTTGCAGGATGCAAAATCAATATACAACGTATTTTTATATACTAACGACAAACAATTGGAAACCAAAAATAAATACATTATTTATAATGGCAGCAAAAGTATGAAACACTTAGGGATAAACCTGGAAAAACATGTGAAGAACCTGTACCCTGAGAAAAATAAAACTGCCAACAGAAATGAGAGAACTAAAGAAACTGGAAGATATACTATGTTCATGGGTTGGAAGACTCAGTTTTGTGATGTCAGTCCTCCTCGAGTTGATGTATCAATTCAATGCAGTGTCAATCAAATTCTAATGCACTTTTTTTGTAGAAATTAACAAACTCATATGTAAATGCTAAGGTCCTGCAATATATTTAACAACTGTAAAAAAGTTGGAATAGTAACTATTCCTGATTTCAACATAGTTTATAAAACTACAATAATCCAGGGAGTATAGTAATGGTATAAAACTAAACAAAGAGATCAATGAAATAAAATCCATAAGTTGCTACATATATATGAGCAACTGATGTTTGAAATGATAATCTATTTAACAAATAGTACTTGAACAATTGGTTATTCCACATGGGGAAAAACACTTGCTTTCACACCTTGCATTATATGTGATAATTATCCAAAGTGTTTCTTGGACCAAAGTTTAAAACATAAAACTATAAGCCTATTGGATTAGTTAGGCAGGATTTCTTAGATATGTTATTAAAAGCACAATCTGTTTTTAAAAATGATAAATTGGACATCATTAAATTTTAAAATTCCTGTTCTGTAAAATATATTTTTTAAGAAACTAGCCCTGCCTGGTGTGGCTTAGCGGACTGAGCGCCGGCCTGCGAACCCAAAGGTCACCGGTTTGATTCAGGTCAGGGCACATGCCTGGGTTGCGGGCCTGGTTGCCGTTTGGGGGCGTGCAGGAGGCAGCTGATCAGTGTCTCTCTCACATGTTGATGTTTCTATCCCTCTCCCCCTCCCTAACCCCTCTCTAAAAATAAATAAGTAAAATCTTTCTTTTAGAGGCTTATTTACAAAAAAAAAAAAAAAACAGAAAAAAGAAACTAGAAAGAAGCCACATACATCAAGAAAATATTTGAAAGTCATATACTTGATAAAGTGAGTTATATCCAGAATATATTTTTAAAACTCTCACAACTGAATAATAAGAAAATAAATCATCCCGTCCCTTCCCCTGAAAAAAATACAAAATATTTGAATGGTCACCTTACCAAAGAAGATATACTGGAAACACATGAAATGAAGCTCAACTTTATCAGCCATTTGGGAAATATAAATTTAAAAACCACAATGACATACCTATACACACTTTTTAAAATAGCTGAAAATTTAAAGATTGGCCATATCAATTGTTGGCAAGAATGTGGAGGAAGTGGTACTCCTGTACCCTGCTAGATGGAATACAAAATGGTACAACCACTTGGGAAAACAATTTGACGTTTTCTTGAAAAGTTAAACATATACCTATCATATGATCCAGCCATTCCACTTTTAGATATTTACCTAAGAGAAATGGAGGTGTATATCCATACAATGGCTTGTACACCAATGTTTATAGCAGCATTATTTGCAATAGACAAAAACTGGGAACAACCCAAATGTCCATCAACAGATGAGTGGATGAACAAATAGTGGTATATTCATACAAGGGAATACTACTCAGCAAAGGAAGGAGGGAAGGAAGGAAAGGAGGGAGGGAGGGAAGGAGGGGGAGGGGAGGAGAGGGATGAATTAGGTGTATGCTCCATGGCTGAATTTTTTAAAAAAATATGTTGAGTGAAAAAAACATATTGTGAAGATATACATATGTATACCATGTGCTCTATCAAATTTTAGGTTATGCAAATGCCTATATATACCAACACAAAACAGATCTTTGGTTGGAGGGTTTGTGGGAGAACTGGAGGGAGGGATTTACAACCACGTTTACAGACACTTAGGAAACTTTTGAATATGTTTATTATCTTGATATATCTTGATAATGGTTTCTCAGGTGTATATGTATCAAAACTTATGTGCAGTTTACTTCATATCGGTGTTGGTCCTTTATTGGAAGAAAAAAAAGGTTTGTCCTGGAGTCAGACTCTAGGTCCAAATTCCAGGTCTTTTATTCTTAATTTGAAACAAATTATTTAACTCATTTATACTTTGGTTTTCTTATTTATAAAATGGAGCTAAAAATAATAATATCTTTCTTATGAGGGCTGTTATGGAGAATTGAATGAAATATTCCAGGTCAAATGTGGAAGAGGTAGAAGGTATTCAATAAATGTTTGGGGGTTTATTGTCACTATTATTGTTAGTGTTGTTGAGTTAATTGGGCCACAGAAAGAAACCCCATCAATTCCAGCCTCTTTTCGAAAGCTTCAGTTGTGAGGTTGTCACTTCATGAGACGGCCCACTCCATTGTTGGATAGTGAAAAAGACAAACTAATCTAAATTATTCTATGAGAATGAGTCCTATTTTCAGAAACTAAACAGGAAGAAGGGGAGGGAGAAAGAGAATATATTAGTTTCCACAGCATAACTTATTTTAATTCTTAACCACTTTTCCAATCTGGGAATTTTTTCCTCAAAATTCTCCCACATGCTACTGTTTAAGCACTTTCCTTGTATGCTGCCCTCTGAGGAATTAGAAAACCTCTAAACATCATGTGAAGTTGGGGAATGTTTGAATAAGGGTCTCTAATATTTAGTGACTGTAGTCATTTTACAAAATATATATATATATATTTGGGGTGTGTGTGTGTGTGTGTGTGTGTGTGTATAATTTTGTGAGGTTTCACATACAAACTCAGTGCATCTAGGACCAAGAGAGAACCACATTCATTGCTAAAGGAGTTCCCAGACCTGCCTCTGACCCTATGCAGCCTGGTAGCCTCGGGGATTTAAAATCTTAGACTCTGGAGTCAGGCCAAGGAGAATAAGTTACCACACTCCTTCTCAATTGCAGGGACTTGGTCCCATGACACCATGAACCTTTAGCTTACATTAGTCATAGAAAACATTCAAAAGGGGAAAGACATCTGCAACTGGGAGGATAGAATGCCTCCCAGAGAGCTCTTGGCAGCCTCTGTCCGGCTTGGTCTTGCCTTCTCATGGCCAGATCTCTACTAAAACCATCCCAGCCAAACCTGGAGTAACCAGAGCTAGGAGATGGTTGTGGTAATGGTGCACAAATGCACAGGGAGCGAGGAGGAAATTTCAGCTTGAATTAAAGCTGTGTTATTCTGACTGCATTTGGAAGATCTTACTTTTTCAGTAATAAGATGTGTAGTATAATCTGAGTTTTGGATGATCACTTTATATTTGATATTAGGACTTCTGAGGTAAAGTTTGAAGAGCATTGCGTTCAGGAGGCCAGGGCATAGAATGAACCTTAGCGGCAGTTAATATCAGTATATAGTGTGGCCATTTATTTTATCCTTAAGCTGGACCAGCAATCTCATAAATGCACATTGGTGTTTACATAGAGACTCAAAGAGGAATCCATGTGAAGGACTTCAGGTGAATCTATCAGTGTAAGCCTCTCATGTGAGTCTAAGGCATTGTTATCCTTTAAGAACAATAGCACTTGTAAAAATTCACACTAAATTCCTGGCCAGTGTGGCTCAGTGGATTGAGGACCAGCCTGCAAACTGAAAGACTGCCAGTTCGATTCCTGGTCAGGGCAGATTCCTGGGTTGTGGACCGGGTCCCTGTTTGGGGGTATGCAAGAGACCCACAACAAAGGTGAATCAGTAGAGCACCTAGCTTGGACATGCAAACTTAGGGGTTCTGTGCTGTAGAAGGAAGATACCTACTAATCAACGTTAAAAAAATAGTTTCAAATTCAGAAAGTGATGACCAGAAGAACAGTGTTAACAGTTTATTATAGTTGTTGGATAGGAATTTTAACAGTATGCTTCTCAAATGGTTTTCCTGTGAGTGTGTGCTTTATCTCTACTGAAAGCTATTGGTGACCTGACAGTAATGGGTTTCTTGCATACCCCAGAAAGCGATGACAATTCTTGGCTACTGGTTCTTGAAATCAAGCCAACTCAGAACTAAGCTCTGAATTTAGCCTGGCAGAAGCACCCTTTTATCACCAGAGTTACTTGGACCCCTTGGAATGCCTGGCAGTAGACGACTCTTCTGTGGGTACGCACTCCGGTCAAAGCGACTTCTCCATCAAAGAGGGCTTTTCCCTTCAGGGCAGAACCATCCTGTGGATGTAATTTTCTACTGATGTCGTGTTACGATATTTATGCCATACAGATGTGTTTTCTTTGTGACTGAGCATGAACATCTTTATGGCGATTCATTATAAAAAATTTTAAAGTAATCTCTTTTCTTGATAAATCAGGGTCTGATTTCAGTGAACTTCTGTCTCCCTTCTCCTTTCCCTTTTTTGCCTCTTAAAAGCTTCACTGTGCACTAGCACTCAAACGTGGGCAAAAGAAATGAAAATAAAATCAGTCATTGGGTTCGCTACTAGCCAATTATATACATTCTTGAAGAAGCAGGTTAAATTTATGTGACCTTAAAATACTCCCACATTTTCTTTATGGATAACTAAGAAAATGCTTGTAGGAGGCTAGTGGGGTTATTTGAAGGAGATACACTAAGTACAGAGCCAGTTGTATTAGTACTTTTTATTAATTTAAAATACGGGTTGTGCTTGGATAGGGACCGAGACCAGAATAAGCTTTCTTTGGTTGATAAAAGAAAGAAAGGTACTTTGGTAATGAGAACACTAGATTTGTTTGAAAGAAATTAAAGATATGAATATTTGTGAGAAGCATTTTTGGAGAGGGGAAAAAAGCAAATACTATTTTTAGAATGCAGGTATAAAATACTACTACTCTGTGGAGAATTTATCTTTGATGTGTAGAGGATGCCCACATTTTTCCCTACTGAGAAATAGAAGTAACTGAAAATCACTTTTTTTGTTTTTTTCTTACTAGGAAAATATAATAATGGTGACTCTTGTTGACTGAGATTGAGAGCTGGAATTAAGGCATTTTTAAGTGCTGCTCTGTGCATTTCTTTGTTCTTCCAGTTTCTCTAAGCAAGTGTTATGTGTGTTATTATGTTTAAAAGTCAGGAAGTCATTATAGTTAAATAGTTGATGTGCATCATGAACTCGTGTTGTCATTTTTAGATATAACTGCTGGTCTGTCTGTTGGTGTATGTTAGTATGGAAAAATGTATAAAAAATAAGTTACTTCAAAACTTCAATAGTTTAGCCCTAGCCGATGTGGCTCAGTGGATTGAGTGCCAGCCTGTGAACCGAAGGGTCTCTGGTTCAATTCCCAGTCAAGGCACATGCCTGGGTTTTGGGCCAAGTCCCCTGCTGGGGGTGTGCAAGAGGCAACCAATTGATGTATCTCTCACACATCAAGGTTTCTCTCCCTCTCTTTCTAAAAATAAATAAATAAATTTTTAAAAACTTTAATAGTTTATTACCTGAATGTGAAATTTACCAATGGTGTTTTTCTTTTATATAAGGCTTTGTACATTCTGCATATATACTACCAACCAAGAAATACATTTCAGAATGAAAAAATTAAAAAAGTTCAATTTATTATTGATTTTAGAGGGAGACAATGGGGAGGAGAGACAGACACACAGACATTGATTTGTTGTTCTAGTCAGTTATGCATTCATTGATTAATTCCTACGTGTGCCCTGACCAGGGATTGTACCCACAACCTTGGCAATTGGTACAATGCCATAACCAACTGAGCTCTCTGGCCCGGGCCTGGAAATTATTTTTTAAATAAAGTTTAATGATAAATGTTTTAGCTGGAGTAGTTTGTTCATTTCTGTAATACATTTTAGGTTAATGAGAAGCTGCTCAGTTATTCTATTTTATATACCATACATTTCCTTCCTCTGAAATGCTTGGTAGCTCCAGTAAGAAGCAGCTGCTGCTCTTAAATGGGAAATCTAAACAGCCCACTTTCCAACAAACTTTGCAGCCTGTGTCCTGCACAATTTAAAAAGCATAACAATTTCAAAGAATAGGCAAGTTACTCTCTTACAGTCTGTTTAGAAAACCTGAGTCATTTAATCCCACATCTCAATGAGTATATTTTTTGTGTTGCAGTGTTACTTTTACACCCAGGTTTATTTAAGTTCTACCATCCTCAAAACCAGCGATAATTAAGCATTTTTTCTGTGCTAGGAAGCCGAATAGAACTTTTCTTGTTTTTTGAAGTATTTGGAAAATGTCTAGGATCTTTCACATAAAATTTATACAGAGGTCTATATTTACATTGTTACATCATCCTTTTCTATGACAGAAAAGAAAACAAAGCATATTTGATTACCATTTTTTCTTTTTTTAAATATATTTTATTAATTATGCTGTTACAGTTGTCCCGATTTTCCCCCTTTTCTGCCCTCCTCCCTGTTCCCCAGTTTCCTGCAGCAATCCCTCTCTTAGTTCATGTCCATGGGTCCGTGAGTAGAAACTCTTGGGCTTCTCCATTCCCTGTACTATCTTAACCTCCATTCTTCTTCCCCCTCCCAGCTGATGACCCTCTAAATGATTTCCATATCTAAGATTGTGTTCCTGTTCTGGTTGTTTGCTTATTTTTTGTTTTTTTGTTTTTATTTTTTGTTTCTTGGGGTTTTTTTTTAGATTCAGTTGTTCATAGTTGTGAATTTGTTGCCATTTTAGTGTTCATAGTTTTGATCTTGTTCTTTTTATTAAATAAGTCCCTTTAACATTTTATGTAATAATGGCTTGGTGATGATGAACTCCTTTACCTTTACCCTGTCTGAGAAGCGCTTTAATCTGCCCTTCCATTCTAAATGATAGCTTTGCTGGATAGAGCAATCTAGGTTGCAGGTCCTTGCTTTTCATCACTTTGAATACTCCTTGCCAGTCCCTTCTTATCTGCAAAGTTTCTTTTGAGAAATCAGCTGACCGTCTTATGGGAACTCCTTTGTAGGTAACTCTCTTCTTTTCTCTTGCTGCTTTTAAGATTCTCTCTTTATCTTTAACCTTTGGCATTTTAATTATGATGTGTCTTGGTGTGGTCCTCTTTGGGTTCAGTGTGTTTGAGACTCTGTGCTTGCTAGACTTGGATGTCTATTTCCTTCACCAAATTAGGGAAGTTTTCTTGCATTATTTTTTCAAATATGTTTTCAATTTCTCACTCTTCCTCTTCTCTTTCTGGCATCCCTGTGATTTGGATGTTAGTATGTTTGGAAATGTCCCAGAGGCACATTATACTATCCTCGTTTTGGTGTTTGTTTGTTTTTTAATTCTTTTTTCTTACTGTTCTGATTGAATGCTTTTTTTTTTTTTTTAATGTTCCAAATTGTTTATTTGAATCCCGGCTTCATCCCCACCACTGACTGTTCCCTATATTTTTCTTTATTTCACTTAGTGTAACCTTCATTTCTTCCTGGGTCTTTTTATTTTGTTGCCATACTCAATGAGTTCTTTGAGCATCCTGATCACCAGTGTTTTGAACTCTGCATCTGATAGGTTGGTTATCTCTGTTTTCTTTAGTTCTTTTTCTGGGGTTTTGTTCCCTCCTTTCATTTGGGCCATATTTCTTTGTCTCCTCAATTTGGCAGCCTCCCTGTGTTTGTTTCTGTGTATTAGGAAGAGCTGCTTTGACTTTGACTCTCTTAATAGCGTAGCCTGTTGTAGAAAAGGCACCTGTAAATTGTGTGGGGAGGAGGCTTAGGTAGCCACCAGGGTGGGGCAACCTGTTTTACCACTTTGTGGTCTGTGTGATGGGAGGGCTGATAGAGGGGATAATGCCACTGCTTTGCTTCTGAACGGCACTCACCCAGTGTGACTGGGGTCCTTCCAGCTGTTCGCCTGGTGCTGAATTCCAGAGGGGGTGGGTTTGCCTACATTTTTAAGTTTGTGCAGGCCCTTTAAGCAGAGTCTCCTGAAAATTCGGCAGTTTCTTCTGCCGCCCCAACCCCCACTGGTTTTTATAACTAGAAGTTATGGGTATTTATCTTCCTGGCACCAGAACCTTGGCATGTATGGTCTGGCCTAAGGCTGGGAATCACTCGTTCCCAAGGCATCCCGCCTGATTTTTAACCACCAGAAGTGAATGTGGGACCATCTGTTCTGCTGCCACCTCTGCCTCTCTGCTCCACACCATGTCTCTGCGCCTCTCCACCCATCTCCTCATCTCCACTCTTCCAACCCATCTGGATGAATGTGGCTTCTTTAAATTCTTGATTGTCGGGCTTCCAGACAGTGCTGAGTGTTATTTGTTTTGAGGTCAAGTTGTGATTCTTTCCGTGGTTGCATGAGGAGGCGAAGTATATCTGCCTACACTTCCATCTTGACCGTACATCTTGATTATCATTTGTTAAAGAGTTGAAGGAAAAATAACTTCATTTATGATTTGGGAGGTTGTATTCATTAGACTTCTGCAGACAGAAAGTACAGGGTGTGGGTATGCATGTGGGTGTGGAGAGAGAGAGTGTAGAGGCTTAGCTAGTCCAAAATCTGCACACTGGGCCAGCAGGCTGGAAGAGCTGACGGTGCAGATGAAGTCCAAAGGCATTTTACTGGAGAGTTCTCTCTTGCGTGGGGAGGCTTGTCTTTTTGTTCTATTCATGCCTTCAGTTGATTGTATGGGGCCCACCTATCCAGTGGAGGGCAATCTGCTTTACCCAGAGTTCACCAATTTAATTGCTAATCTCGGCCAAAACATACTCCTAGGTGACATATGAACTATTATAGGGAATATTTTAATATTGTTGATGTTTAATTTTTTTTTTCCTGCTGAGTTATTTTTATTCAGTACTGCCCTTAGACCTAGAGTGCCCTATTTTGAGGCCACTTTTTAGAGGCTCTTGCTTTGGTCCTCATCCAGCCATGTCCCTTCCCATAGGGCAAGACCAAGGGACCAAAGTTGTGTCTTCTCCAGCAGCCCAAGCCCTTTATTCTAGACCACCTCCTGGCTACTCAAGACCCTGGAATTCTTTGCCCTGACAGCTGCAGGCCCGTTTTGAGGGCCTGCATGGGCTTCTGCCCAAATTCGCACTCATTTTTAGTGTGGCTGCATGCTTGCTAATATTTCTGCAGGGGCTGGAGGGTGGCCGTTTACAGCCAGAGGCCGCACAGATGTGTGAGCTGCAATTCCCACCTTTGTGCAGGTGCTTCCTCCCACTGCAGAGTGGATCTTGGAGTAGGAGATGACATGGGGCAGAGTGAGGGCCATGTGCCTCTTCTCAGTCTGTCATCCTCAGGTAGTCTCTGAGCACCCAGAACGCTAAATAAGACCTTTAAGTAATTACAAGGGTATGTTTACAACATAGTAGGATGAAACATACTTTATATTCTAGTCATCACTTTGTTAGCTTGATTTATAACTTTTAAATATTCAGGTGTGTGATCAATGGCCTTTCATTTCTACCTTTGGCTCAGACCCCAAATGTTAAAGGCAGATCTTCCCTATTGAGGGTGAGCAAATTCAGAGAATTAGAAATTGATTATTAAATTTGAAATCTGAACAGTGTATTATAAAACCAGGTCGTGGTTATCCCTTGGGAAGATGAGGTTATGATTGGGGAAGAGCCTGTCATGTTCCATTTCTCGAGTTCAGTAGAGATTACATAGATGTTTATTCTAAGTACTCTTGGGCTTTGTGCATTTCTACCTCTAGAGAGTGGATCTTCCAATACATTTTTTTTTTTAATCTTTTAAAAATATATTCTTAGTTAGAAAAACTTTTATATCTCAAGAAAAGCTTTCTTTCAAACTTGTCCACCACAAATTATATTACATATGCTCTAAGAATTTTGACTTAGTCATTGAAATTAACAAAAGTTATCTTAAAATTTCTAGAAAGCAGCTAAATAAATTATGTAATTTATATGTGTGTCTCTATGTGTGTCCCCACACATGCATGCGCATACTTACGAATGAGAGTGTTTGATTTTTGTTCTCAGGACCACAGCGAAAGAAGCAGCTGAAAGAAAATCTCTCTTCATTCTCAGTAGTTCCCATGGGTTAATGAGAGAAGATATTTTCAAGCATGCTTTCTTTTATTTGACTCTAAGTCTGTGATTTGTTTATCTGAAAGAATGAGCAATGATAAAAAAAAAAAGGCAAAAGGAATATTTACTTTTTTCAGGTTAGAGAATCATTATGTGTGAACTTGATTATGTAGATTTATGAAAAAAAAAGTTTGGATACAGTTTCTGTACATCAAAAGATTCGTTGTAACAGAGACTCTATTCTTATCTTTCAGGTATCATCTTCAATAAATAAAGAAAGTAATGAAGAAGGTATGGTATATTTTGGTTTTTGAGGAGCTAGATGTATAAATTTATGCATTTACAGTTAATGGAAACGGAAAAAAAAAAGGAAAGGAAAGCAAAGGAAAGGAAAAGAAAGAAATAGAGATTAATTTAAAAAACCAATACCTTGGCCAGGTTGCTTAGGTGGTTGGAGCGTCATGCTGATACGCCAAGGTTGTGGGTTTGATTCCCGGTCAGGGCACATACAGGAATCAACCGGAGAATGCATAAATAAGTAGAACAACAAATCGATGTTATTCTCTCTCTCTCTTAAATCAATAAATAAACATTTTTTTAAAGTTATATAAAGTGAAATACTTTTAAAAATAGTCATTAAAATTTTCACATGAAATACCTTATTTCCTAATTTCAGAAAATGAGGAAGAGTACATTTATTACTTTTAGACTAGAAAATTGTTTGATTATGTAATGACTTTTTGGTGAAGTAGGAAGACTCTAGCTAGTTCTGATAAACTTATAAAGACTCTATCTGATTTGGGAGATTTTCTTTACTATCTTTTATTATGTTAATCATTCATTTTAACCGAAGATTTTAAAAATCAAAGTTAGGATTGGGATTAAATCCTAGTAGTAGGATTAAAAACACGTATTTTTTATTACCATTATTTGAAGCTGTTTTGAGAAACAAGTAAGAATGTTGTGGGATAAAAATTTCAGAGTACAAGCACATGCACATATCATTTGTCTTTCAATGTTTGGCAAGACCTTTGCTCTCCTGCTTTAATAGAAAATGTTAGAAGAACATTGAACTTGCAAATTTGGAGGAAAAATGAGAACTATTGACTGTGAGTCCAGTTCTAGGGTGTATAGAAAGGAGCAAATTCATAGACATTATTTCATGGGAAAGCATGAAATCATTCCCATTCCTTATATGGCATACTAACCCATTGTTTCTTTGTAGCACTGTTCCTTTTGGGATATTAGACAGGTAGTCAAATTTTACAGTTTAAAGTTTTTCTAGAATTTTTGTACTATAGTGAGGGTACTAATTTCTGCAATACTCAATAGTGACTAAAATGACCCAGAAAGAAGTAGGAAATAAAGTGGGAAGGCTCTAGAATTTTTAATGTAGTTTTGTATAAGGCTTATTGCAAATGAGAAAACTTGAGTTTACATGGAAGTAGCTTTAAATAGAAAAATATGTCATACTAAGCTTCTTGATTGTTTTTATCTGCCTAAACACTTCCTAAATGTCTAAATTAAATTTGTCTTATTCTTCCTTGCTCTCTCCCTTGTCACCCCTTCCCTAACACCTTTCTTCCCCCATTTTAAACACAGAGCAAGTGTGGCACTTCCTTGGCAAGTGACAGGAGCATTTGAAGTTCTGCCATGAAGATTTCAGTTTCTGAGGACTTCGGACTCCATCTCACTCAAGTGCGAGAGATAAGCTGATCTGTGAGAATCTGATGACCTTCTGTTGCAGCTTCCTTCTCTTTTCAAACTTTCTGAGATATGTGCTATGGAAATAAACACTGGAATTTTTTGAATAGTCTCTTCCAGATATTTATTGATATGAAAAACATCTAATTTTAGAGTAGAAACTTAGAAGCATTGAGTTTTGAATGGTTCAGATTTCTGTGCCTAAGGGAGCCCAAAGATTTTTATTGGCATTTAATTTTATAGGTTACTGTAAAATTACAAAGTTAGTACATTAAAAAAACTTCTGTAGATATTATTCATTTTGTTTTCATACCTTATTATCTCTTTTCATGTCCATTGCCAGTGGAGACTTCATTTAGTCAGCCCCTGTCCAGTTATTAGTCCTGTGTAAATGTGTTTACATTTTAAGGCTCTTCCTATAGTTTATTGTTTTAGAGGACCTAAATTCTGTTTGAGTCTCATCAAGTTTCCTTAATTTTAATTCTCTGTGTTGATGATTCCCAAATCTACCTAAGAAGCCCATGTCTTTCTCCTGGGGTCTGCCTAATGGACATCCCTTTAAATGCCTTTGACCCCTCCGATCCAGAACTCACCTCACGTTAATTCCTTTGTTCTTGTTAATTCCTTTGTTCTTGAACAATGGAATTAACATTCTCCTAGTCCCCCACTCAAACTCTTGAAATCATTTGAACATGACTTCTATGATCTTTACTCCTGAAGGTCATCTAAATGTTTCTTTGTCATCTCCATTCGTTCACACACATTCTTTGCTACTTTTCCCCCTCATTTCACTGGCACTGTTACAACAGCCTCCTCTTTGTGCCTCTCTGATCCAGCCCCTCCTCCTCATCCCCTTTTTCTGGCTCAGTTTCATACCTTCTTGCCTCCTAAGTCCAGCCCCTGTCTTTTGTCTCTCCATACCATCTTCCACATTCCTAAACAGTTGTTTTCCTAAAGCACAGGTCTTGCCTTGTTATATTTTCCTCAAAACGCCTTCAGTGGCTTTCCATATTCTTGAGGGAAAAAAAGAACAAAAAACTCTGATTTTCTCAGGGAATCCTCCAGCCACTCCGTGCTGCTCTCTCCTCTCCTCACGGACCTTGTGCTTTCACACTCGCGGTATTGTGCTTCTCTTCTCTTGCCAAATCTTTTTCTTCCTTTCTTGTTCTATTATCATCATCAACACAGGACATTTACATAATATGCTTTGTGGATAAACAGGCTTATCATAAGCACTGTTATGATAATAGTTACCAATTACTATCTACTCTATATTAAGCACTGTTTTAGATGTTTTATGTGCACATACTGTATAAGGTACAACAGATATTATCTACTTCATATTGAGACTCTGAGAATTCTATAACTTGCCCAAGGCCACATAGCTAGTGAGTTTAAGAGCCAAAATTAGAACCCATGACTATATGGCTCTAGATCCGTTGGTCTTTCCACTTCCTTTTGCATGCCTCTTCCCCGTTATAGCTCTTTTTTTTTTTTTTTAGGGGAAGGGAGGGGAAGGGGTGGGGAGAGAAACATCAATATGTGGTTACGTTTCACGTGCCCCCAACTCGGGACCTGGCCCGCAACCCAGGCATGTGCCCTGCCTAGGACTCAAACTGGTGACCCTGTGGTTCTCAGGCCGACACTGAATCCACTGAGCCACAGCAGCCAGGGCGCATATAGCTCCTTTTGATGTAGGCAAGGCTCAGAGCATGCCTGTTTTACAGAACAGGGAACAGGCACACGGGGTGGGATTAGCCCAAGTGAAATAGCACGGTCCACTTGAGATGTCTTTGGGAATGTGTAAAGTTCTTTGAGGGACATGAAAGGATGTAAGGAGAGAATTGATGGTTTTTAATTTTATTGATATATTGACTTTTTAATTGTGAAAATCAAACCTATAGAAATACAGAAAATGGAGACTAACTGTTATTTTAATAGTTATAAGCAAGCTGAATTACCAAAGGATGTATAAGCGAGTTGCAGCATGAGGCATATCAGTCTCCTGAAAGCTGGAAGAGAGAAGCCATTTTAGATGGGCCTCTTTGTAGCAGATGCAACACAGTCTCTGTCAGTCACCCCCAAATGCCACAACTTAAAGGTGTTCTGGGGCACCTTGAAAGGAAAGTTGTCTATGCTTCCACTTTATTCAGAATGCACAATAGGGCTGTAGCCTATGTAGGGCTCTTTATAGCCTATATAGGCTCTTTGCCCCTTTTTAAGTGCCTTGTTGCAAAGGTGTGAATCACAGAAATATTAAGTGGATTTGAAATCATCAGTCTATAATACATCTCATCGTAATTATTTTAATTAGCCAACTCTTTGTTTAGGCATGCTTTCTCATTATTGCTACCTTAAAACGCATTCATTCAACAATTACTTATTTACTGTCTGTGTATACACTAGCCCTCACTTAATGTAATCGGTAGGTTCTGCAACTTCAAGTGAAATGATGTATTGGGTTGGCCAAAAAACCTGTTGTTTTTTTCATAAACTAAAAAACGCATTTTTTCATTTTCACAAATAACTTTATTGATATTTATTTTGAATATGTTGGTTATCTGCAGCACTGTATAACATTGATTGCTCTCAGTTAATGCCTTGATTTGATCGCTATCAACTTCTACTGGTCTACCCAACCATGGAGCATCATCCAGTAAGAAATCTTACCACAGAACTTTGCAAACCACTTTTGACACATTCGATCAGTCACAGCACCTTCTCCATACATGGCACAAATAGGTTTTGTGTTTCAGTTGCATTTTTACATTTCTTTAAATAATAAAGCATAATATGCTAAAAATATTGCTTGTTTTCTTCCATCTTCAATATTAAAATGGCTACACAAAACCCCACTAATTTTGATGGGTTTTTTTGAAATGCATGCTGATAAGACAGTTGTCACAATATAATCTAACAAAATTGCTTTGAATGAAGTTAAAGACAGCTAAGTCCTACTAGAGCCATCTTATGGAAAAAAACCAAATGATCTTTTTGGCCAACCCACTATAATGAAACCAGTTGTATAATAGGCTAATTGATATAAACAAGAGTTCCTGCCACATATCATCAATGCTATAACAAAACAACGCTGAATAAAACGTTAATGAGACCCTGCTGTACGTACCAGGTGCCATTCCAAGTCTTTAGGATACATCACTGCAAAACAAAAATCCCTGCCTGTATAGACCTTGCATTTTGTGTGGCGAAGACAAATCATAGACATAATAAGTAATTTATATGTAGTATGTAGAAGAGAAAGAACAGGACAAGGGGGATCAGCAATCCACCTTGTGTTCAGGGGAAGGACTATGAATTAAAGTCTTAAATTGAGTAGGTCAGGGGAGGCCTAGCTGAGAGGATGACAGGGAGTAAAAGTTGAAGAGAAGCTGGAGTGGGCTCAGCTGCATCTGGGGAAGAACTGAGGCAGAGGCAACTCCAGGAACAAAGGCCCTGAGGCCAAAGTGTCACCCACTTGTTAGAGGAACAGTAAGGAGGCCCCATGGCTGGAGGGAAAGGAGTCTGGGAGGAGTAACAGATGGGATCCCAGAGATAGCAGGGAGATCACATGGGTCACTCCAATTGCTGTGTTGAAAATAGATTGTGCTGCCCGGGCCGGGTGGTTCAGTTGGTTGGAGCATCCTCGCATACACCAAAACGTTGTGGGTTCAATCCCTGATCAAGACACATAGGAGGCAAAGGGTCGAAGTTTCTCACATTCATTCACTCTCTCCCGCCCACCCCTAAAATCAGTGAACATATCCTCAGGTGAGGATTTAAAAATAATAGATTGTGCTGGGGTGGGAGATGGGGGACTGTATAGGTCAAGTGTGGAAACAGAAAGATCACGTATGAGGTTTCTACAGCAATCCAATAAATTGGCTGGTTTTCCTCGTTTGAGGTCATTTTCTAAATTCCCTAAGGTGGAGTCAAAGAGTAAGAACATTTTACGGCCAAATACATTTTTGTAAGGGTTATTCCAAGTTATACTGTCACCAGCAATAGATGGGATTTCTAGTTTCTTCTTTCCTATCCTTCCCAGGATAGAATATTTCATCGTTGTCAGTTATTATTATTAATAGGTTTAAGTTTTTTCCTACCTATTTACTAATTGTCTTTTATGAATGTTGTATTTATTTGCCTATTTTTCTACTGAATCTTAATGTTTTTATTAATTTATATGATGTCCTTTGTTTTAGGTTCAAAATTTGGATTCTTTTGCCCACATTTAAATAAAAAATTTAGACATGGGCCTTGGAAATATTTATACTAAGTTAACTGGGAACTGGGGGTGAAATATACTAATTTTTGTTCATACAGAATTAGCTACAGGAGTGTACTTATTATGTTATTGCTTCCTGTTCTCTGTTAAAAGTTGGAAAAGAAAGATAACTTTTTAATGCTAATACTCTAAATTTAAAATGGATAAAATGCTAAAACCAGTACAGTTTTTTTTTAAGAATTTATTTATTTTATCTTTAGACAGAGGAGAAGAGAGGGAGAAAGAGAGGGAGAGAAACATCAATGTGTGGTTGTCTGTCGTGCGCCCCCTACTGGAGACCTTGCCCGCAACCCAGGCCTGTGTTTGACTGGGGAATCAAACCAGTGATCCTTTGGTTCACAGGCCAACACTCAATCCACTGAGCTATACCAGCCATGGCTAAAACCACTACAGTTTTAAATGAAATCGTGAAAAAATATCAAACAATGAGTTTTATCTTATTAAAGCAGCTGAAACTGGGGGCAGGTATGCATCTCTGGTCCTCAGCCAGGAGAACTTTGCAGTTGGCAGGGCCAGGGGTTAGCATCCTAAAACAAGGCTTCTCCCCACTTGGGGAGCAGAGCATGAATACAAGGATTCAGACCAGAATCCAGACAAAAGAGCTGAGCTCACAGTGAAATGGGCAAATAGACTTGGCTGTTTCTTCCTGTCTAAACCAACAGCAACATGGACAAGGACACAAGCCCAGGCCCTCTATGTGCAGGAGATCCCTACAGACTTCCTGTGAGTGGTGCAGACAGAGTGGAACAGAACTGGGGCTGTTCACTCCAAGATCACCTGTTGCCCTTTTAACGTATTGCTTCTTGAGCTCGCTCTTATCCTCAGAGCTTGTCTCAAGTGCTGCCTTTTCTGTGAAACCTTCCCCAATCTTTCATATTGAAATTAGCCATTTTCCTGTGTGAGAGAATAGCACTATTACAGTATTTAGGCCATCCTGGCTTATCTTGTTTTAGACTTGTTCAGTGTCTGTGCTACTGGATTATAAACTCACTGAGCTCAGTGACAGTGTCATGAAATTTTGGTGTTGTTTTCCACAGTAACAGTTTGTTGTGTGGCATTGATAACAACATCCTGTGAGGAAGACACATATTCTTTCTATTTTACGTATTATGTTAAGTTTAGAAAAGTTAACTAGGTTCCCAGAAATCATAGACCTTCTGCATACAAAGTTCTATTACTGCAGTCAAATGAATGCATTTTGAGGGATGTCGCTCTAGTCTGTTCCAAAAGACCATGCAAGGTCCTTGACATATAGGAATCTATTCCTTTTAGGGATCTCCAAAAAAGAGGAGATTTAGTATCTACCCCACATACTTTGTATTTTATTTTGTTTTTAATGTATACTCAAAGAACTCATAAATCTTAAGGTAAAAATATAAGAAATTTTTCTAAGCTGAATAATTCTTGCCTTCTAAAATTCTACTCATCATTGAGATTTTTCCTAAAATCCTTTCTAAATTATCTTCTTTGCTATAGAGTCCCCCAAATGAATAATCATTTGTCTAGTGGAAAAAAAAAACAACTTTATTTTTTTATGCATTCCAAACACCTAGATTTTTTTGCTTTCTGAAACAATTCGTATTACCCAATCCCCATCCCCAACGAGTGAATAAATGATATCCAGAAAGTAAGATTCTCTGAAAAGGACCTTATTTATTACTGTTCTTTAAGACATTTTGAGAGTTCTTAGCAATCTTCTGATGCCTCCAGAGAAAAGTTTTACTTAATGTAAAAACAGTACCTAATTGTGAAAATACTAAGACAGATCAACACATATTTATTGCTGCTCTTTTGTGAAATATGAGGCAAAAATAAACATGAAATACTTAAAAATAGGCTCAGGGCTCAAAGGTCAAAATTATTCTTTTTTTAAAATGTATGTTGGTCTCATTTTCTTTCTCCATATATTAGCACACTGTGAGCACCCATCATGTGATTAATACTGTCCTATATTTAGGAAATATATTCCTTGAAAACAGTGACAGCTGCAGTATTTAGATAATGGATTTCTGTGTGAAAAAAATGCATGTCACATTGAGCTGTTTTTGTAGTTTTTAAACATTTCATATTGCAATGAATCTATTTTACATATTTAGAAACTGAAGATGATGAAATGAAATCCACATTGTTGAGCTCTAAAGGAAATAGTCATAGGCTACAAAGCTTCACATGTGATAATCCACCAGCATTATGTAATATTCACTATTGATTTCTTTTTATTTTATTTTTTATTTTATTTCCTGCCCCCACTCACCCCACTTTTCCTTGGCAACCATCAGCTCATTCTCTGTATCTGTGGATCTGTTTTTGTTTCATTTTGTTTATTCTTTTAGTTTGCTTTTTCAGATTCCACATCTTAGAGAAATCATATGGTATTTGTCTCTCTCTGTCTGACTTAATACCCTCTAGATCCATCCATGTTGTCACAGACAGCAAGATGTTATTTTTGTATTGCTGAATAATATTCTGTATACCACATCTTCTTTATCTTATTCCTCTGTTGATGGACATGTAGTTTGTTTCATACCTTAGCTATTGTAAATAATGCTGCAGTGAACACGGGGGGTGCATATCTCTTTTTGAGTAAGTTTTTTTTTTTTCAGATAAATAACCAGAAGTAGAATTGCTGGATTATATAGCAGCTCTATTTTTAATTTTTTGAAAGACCTGCTACTGTTTTTCAGAGTGGCTGTACCAATATACATTCCCATTGATAGTGTACAAGGCTTTTCTCGTCTCCACATCTTCACCAACCCTTAGCGTTTGCTGAGAATTATTAATGACAGGCATTCTGGCGGGTATGAGGTGATATCTCATATTTTAATTTGCATTTCCTTGATGATGTTGAGTATCTTTTCATATGTCTTTTGGCCATCTGTGTGTCCCATTTGGAGAAATGTCTGTTCAGGTCCTCTGCCAGTTTTTTAATTTTAAAAAGAATACTTAAATATAAAAATAGGCTCAAGGATCAAAGGCCACAGTTTATTTATTTATTTTTTTTTAGATTTTGAAAAAAATTTAATACAGCTTTAGGTTATCTCCTAGATTAACTAAATTTTTTACTTTTTGTTCAGAACAATTAAAACTTATGAAAGCTATTAGTTTGTCTTCTATTACTGGAATAATTTATTTGGCTTCATACTATACATGCTGCTAATACAATGAATGTGAAACATCAATGAGAACCTAGATTACATAGCTCTTAAGATCTCCCCATTCCAAGGGGCGGGGTGTCCAAAGTGGCACTATTACACAGGTTTTGATGTAATTAGTGATAATAATTTTCATGTTTGAAACTTGACCTCCCAAATTTGAAAGTAAAATAACATGTTTTGATTTCCATATGAGAAATATCATGAGAAGCACTGTGATAGACCTGAATAATTTTGAGAGTGGTAGAACAAATAAGAATAATATGTTTATAATGAGGAAAATGTAATCCATGTGAATCCAATATAAATAGTTAAGTTAAACTCTCATGAAAAAAAGTTTTAAAGGTCATCTGTTATACTTAAAACTCTCTAAACTACTGTACTTGTGGGAATCTTTCTTTTTTTACAAAAATATTAGTTTTCCCTTTTTTTCCCCACAATATCAAATGTCTCTTCTCTCCTTTTCTTTAGTTTTTCAGAATAATTTAAAACTAAATTCATGAAAATTTTAGATGTCTTTAGTAAGCTCTCTCTCAAACCATAATTTGATTTTCACCAATGTCCACCTCAGCCTCTATTCTCCTGCACCTCAAAACAAGCATTATAAATGCAACTTACAGTAGTGCTAGTATTATCTCCAGAGTATACTCACCCACTTACAGATAGATTTTATGTAACTTGGAAACTGCTGAAAGCACAGTAGCACAGACTGTAGGTTGCTTTTCTGAATCTGAAGGATTTAGAACATGGAACATTTTCAACTATAAAGAATTCTCCCCGTAAGATGGAGCAAGTGTACACTAGAGCGGTGCGTTGCCTGAAGCCACCAGCTCACAACTGGGGGAGACTGACCTAAAACTAGGTCTTCTGAACCCAAGCCTGCTGTTTCGTTTTTGCTTTTTGTTTTTTTGTTTTTTGTTTTGTTTTTTTTTTAAGTCATTCCTTTCTGTGTACTTCGCCACCCTGAAGTAGAAAGGTATTCATTTGCCCCTTTGTGGGGTATGTGTTTAAAAATAACTCCGTTGCCATGACTGTGGGAATGAAGATATACATCACTTTGCTATTCTTTGCTGTAAAATTTCCCCCACTAACAGGTATTTAAAATGTTTGTGGTTTTAAAACAAGACAGTATTCTTTATATAGAGATTTCTTTTTTTAATAAGAACTTGTTGCACTTTAAAAACATTTGACTTTTACCACTGCCCAACCTCATATTTCTTGTTAACTGTGACAGTGAGTTAAAGATCACACGTAAGTGCAAGAATACAACGTATGGCTTAATATTTTTAATTGTAAATGGTATTTGTGATTGACTTATAGCAATGTTTTTTGCAAAATTATGTTTCTTGCAAAATTACATTCAGTTTTTTGTATGATTCCAACAATAAGCGTTTTGCTTATCTCTGGCATGTTTCCAGCCTGCAAATCCCAGCATCCCACGCTGGGACCAGGAAGGAAACGGATGTGATCTGCGGCTGCTTTCCCCTCACACTTACCAATGATGCAAGTGTGCATCAATATTAAAGTTTTTCGTGATGCATTAGTACTTTGAGCAAATGAGAGGAACATAAACCAACTGTGCTATTAAAAATACTGTCTTAATCTAGCATCTGTTTGGGGATGTTTTCCCATGGTATAAAACACAAACTGCAACAAATCAGGTTTGCCACTCCTTAGTGCTTTTTTTTTCCAGTGTGCATTGAATGAAAGATTTAAAAGAGAGACAGAATTCCAGAGAAAACAGGTGGCGTGGGAGCTGGAATTGACCTTGGCCAAATACTCTGTGGCACAGTTTCATCCTCTCTAACCAATTGCCTGTTCCATGAAAGCTTTTTGCAATTTATTATAAGGAACATATGTGAAGAATATTAAGAGTTGGCCTCAGGGTCGGACACCTGGAGGGACTGTGACAAAGAACTATTTGCTGGTACCTACATGCACTAAAAAAAGTATACTTTTTAAATGCAGTTTCAACTTAGATTAATACTTATTTCTTGGAGAGAGGAGGTACTATTTTTACAAGCAGATGGCACTTGGCTTCTTACCCTGATGCTGTTCCCTCGGAAAGATCACCTGAGTGGCAATTATACTTGACTGTTTTAGCTCACACACCCTTATGTATTGGTTTCAGATGATGGGTACCTCTTGGGGAAAAAAAAGAGAAAACAATGAGTCTTTATGTTCTCCACAAACAGAAATTTGGCGGTTGCTTTAGTAGCGTGTAAACCCTTGATGACAGTATTAGTGTAAAAATTTTGTTCCCAAGGAAATAACTCAAAAAATAATTACCTTCCTGTAATTTGTGAAATTAGCAGTAAAACTTCACATATAAGGAAACATAATATCAGGTATTGTGTCTCCCTTTTGCTCTTCACTGTCACAGAGAACATGGTCATTAATGCCAAAGTTGTGACATCATCATAAGAAGGGGTTAATAATTTCAATTTCTTCACTACAACTAATAATTATCTACTGGCCTGATTGTCATTCACTTTGGGATTAATGTTGGAGTCATTTTAGATCATAAAGAGATTTTCCCTACTACTCTCATTATCTTCTAATGTGCTCTATTTTTACATTTTGAAATTTAAATTATTATTGTGAATTACTTTAGTAAAGGATATTATGTAAAGAAACTGGAGGTAGAAAGACTGTTAACTGAGTGACCTTGGCAAGAAGTCACGATGAAAGACTCGCATGAGATAATGACCCTGAAGTGATCATTAAATTGAGGTGTTCCCATAATTATCTTGGGAATGTACTTGTTCTCACTTCTGAAATGTTAGTGTGTTAAAGAAAAAACAGCCTCAGATTTTCATTTGTTTCTTTCTCTGTTCCTGGCATAGTATACACCGGGAGCCATCAACAAGAAACACTCCAAATATGAACAAAAATAGCCTGTTGCCTACTTCACATAAAAGTTAAACAGTTATTAAGATAGTTTCCTCCAAAAGTCAAATACATGATTACATTAGTATGATAGGGGAAATATTGATTTTTAGATAGTAGTTATTTTATTAATCTATTTCTGCATAACAAATTATCACAAATTTAGCAGATTAACATATTATTTCTCAGTTTTTGTGGGCCGGGAATCCACTGGGTCCTCTACTTAGGATCATTCAAGGCTTGACTAGGGAGGGATTTGCCTGCAAGTGCACATGATGGTTAGAAGGATTAAGTTCCTTTCTGGCTCTTGGCTAGAGGCCACCTGCCCACTCTTCCCACCATGGGGCCTCTCCAGCATGGCCGCTTACTTCACCAAAGTGCACAAGCTGAGAAGGAAACTGAGTCTCCCGGAAAGACAGTAGTCACAGTGGAATGACATCATCCTGCCGTGTCATATCCTACTGCTTAGAAGCAAGTCGCCAGGTTCAACCCGTGCCCAAGGGTGGGGATTAAATATGGGGGTGGACTCTAGGAAGCAAGGATCATTGGGCACCATTTTATTTTTATTTCTTTTTAGGTTGAAAACCAAATTAGTACCTTCTATTTTTGTAAGAATCAAAGACGCACTCATGTTCTGAAATCAGACAGACTTGCCACTGCTTCGTAGCTGCGTGCGTTGGGCAAGTTAGTGAGTATTTTTGAGCTTCCCCCTCCTCTGTTTGTAACACAGCTTGTCAGTAATAACTACTTTGAAGGTTTGTTTTGGAAATTAAGTACAATAACGTATATACCATTTAGTGGCACACGGTAAATGTCCACTAAGTGTTAACGATTACTGTTACACAAATTGATGACTGCAAACACATGAGAAAGATGAGACAGGCTGATTCAAGATTTTGGCCAAGAATTTTAGGAGATGCTGGTACCATTCATTCCCAAAGAGTGAAAGTGGGGCGAGGGGGTATATTGTTTTGGTGGAAAGTGATGGGGTCAGTTTCAGGCTTGTTAAATTTGAGTTGGCAACATGTAATCATGTGCAGCATTCTTTATATGTTGAGGTGGAAGTTTAAGTCTGGAGTTGATGATTAGAAATACCGTGTTCTTGTGGCCACTTAACCATAGTTCAATCCAAGCTGAGCACCTGGCCCTTAACCCTGGCTGGACTTCCGAGTCCAAATTGGTTTATTCAAAGCCTAAGCCTAAACCCAGGCAACCAAAATCCTTGCAGACCTGGAACTGAGACCAAGACCTGACAGCCCAGTCTTCCCACTCTCCGTAACAAAAGAGAAATTAGATGGACACACAAAAAAAGAAAACAAAAGATCCACTTATCTTACCTTTTGTGACAGGATGGATGGACCTGGAGAACACTATGCTAAGTGAAATAATCCAGTCAGAGAAAGACAAATGCCATTTGATTTCACTCACGTGCGGAATCCAGTGAACAAACTGAATGAACAGGGAGCATGGGGACAGACTCAGATGGAGAGCAAATGACAGCTAAGGGACGGGGGGAGGTCAGGGGGTGGAAGGATTGAGCTCAGCTTCATTGTTGCCTTGGATCCTTAAAGTAAATATCTTTTCAGTCCTTATGGTTAAAGCTATGTTTTTATTACTTGCAACTCCCAACTAATACCCAAAAGCCACATGTAGGTGATTATTTCAGGTATTAGGAGTGAGTGAACCCTCAGGAAACAGGAAGAAACCATCAATGGAACAGCAAAAGTACAGTACAAGGAATGAGAGCAAAACTAACCCAGTATTGTGGGTGACACAGAAGGACAGATGGACGCAACATGATCAAGGAGAATGAGGTTGGAGGAAAGCCCGCTGAACTTAGATTTTTATTAAGTAAAGTATGTCATTGAAATTTCATTTTTTGGAGTTACTACTGGTAAATTTATCACTCAACAGACTACCTATAATAAAATTTCTTCAAACTTTTTTAAGCGTGGCATATAGTGTTCCCACCTTTATACATCTTAGCACACATGTTGAGCATGCCCGTTTTCATTTAGAACTGTTGGTTAAATAGGCTGCACTAAATCTACATTGATTATGGTTCAAAATGGACTGACCTTTTAATGTCAAGGTTCCTTATTCGGGCTGAGTCTGCTAGTCTTGAGCTTAGGAACCAGCGCAGAAACAGCTGAGAGTGACATTGTAGCCAGTACAAAAGGTGGGAGAAGAGGGGTATCTCAGGTTGCTTCGGGAAGATGAGAACACGGGCCGCCCTGAAGGGAGCAGCCCCAGATCGGGATGAAGTGTCACACCGAAGAATGGAGTGGATCGAGACAGGTTTCTCTGAGAATCAAGAATGATTCAGAACAAGGGACTTGAGTACCTTGGAGCTCAGGAAAACTAGGAAATTGTTTAGCTTTTTAAACACTGAGACTCGATTTCAGGTACCTCTTATTTGTCCCCCTTTGGTGTTTCTTGTTACTGTGCGGTTCCATGTATTTGTGTTTGATAAGGAATGCACTGATTGCTTTTGAAGTGTGTGTGTATGTGTGTGTGAGGATAAACAGTCGGTTTTAGCTTGACCAGGTTTACACTTCTGTAGGCCTAAGTCACTGTGACTTTGTCACTAGCCAGAAGAGGCACATAGGTCTTCTAGAAACACTGATGGAGGGACTAGATGAAAAAGATCAAAGATGCCCACTAACTACCAAGGCATTTCAAGCCCTGCCGAGTCTCAGCTGCGGTCAGAAGGAAGAAAACACCATTCTAGATTTCTCTGTGACACATCTGGGACCTATTTGGGCAGAAGACAGAAGCACACAACTTTAAGTGCTTACAGAAAACAAGTTTTGATTGGTGTTGCATGTTGCTACTGACCTGTACTGCCCTCGAGACAAAAGGTGTCATCGCCATGATCCCCAGCTTCTTTTTCTGTTGCTTTTGGACCCTGAGGTAAGTACGAAGAAACATTCCAAACCTGCCGCCTAGATTACTGGGTGAGAAACAATGGTCACATGTTACTCCCCACCAGGCAAATGAAAAACTGATAAAATTGGTTTTGTTTTTCATTCACATGTGGCCAATACTTGTCAACATCAGGGTAAGGGGGATGAGAGTGAACTTGTCCCCTAAAAGGCTAGGTGGTGACCAGATTTAAATTGTTTAAAGAAGTACCTGAGACAAAAGTGTAACATCTGACATGGGCGGATGTTGCCACTCAAGTGATAATTTAAAATATTAACAGCACAAGAAAAGTGCTTCCTGAAAAATTAGGTGAAGGAAGCTAAATACAAGGTAGCATCTGTTATGATTATATATGTGTGTATATATATATATATATATATACACAATGCAAAAGACTATGGAAAAACTAAAGAAGGTGATTTATTAGGGCCATGGGCATCTGGATGATTTTTAAAAATTCTTGTTGATGTTATAATGTTATGAGTGTAACAAATTTAAAGTAACCAAAATTGATGTATTTATAGCGAGTGATGGTTTTTTGGTTGAACTTCAATAAAAACATCTTAACCTAAACCATGCACATAATCACTGAATCAAAGAGTGGCCCAAGTCCAGGTTCTTGAGATCCAGGCGGTTATATGGGGTGACAGAGTGGTGAGGCCTCACATCCCAGGACGAGCGCCAAGAAAGTGCAGGAAGGGTAATAGGATCACTTAAGTGAGTTTCTTTCTCTATAGAGGAAGGATAATAGCTAAACTTTAAAGCTGGACTGTTCAGAAGTTACATGAGTAACTCTGGGTTCATGGCTAGTTAGAAAGAGAAAGTACACAGCAATTTCTTCTGGGAAATAGTCCATGAAGATAAACAATAAGGATGGTCTGGTGATGATAAATTGTACGTAGAAAATTGACCAGAAGAAAATTAATTTTTCCTTGGGAGGAGATGGATCTAACTTCCTGGAGATATATGTGTTCTGCAAAAGCAATTAGATTTGGCTCCTCAAAAGAAGGCCAGCTCAGCTAGAAAGCAGGAAGTTTCACTTCCCTTGACTTAATGTTGTGGATGAAAATATGGACACTCTATGCCTGTCTGTTTCCAATGAGCATTTGTTTTGCATGTTAAACTTGAAGAAGACACAGCAATAACTTCTGAAAATCACAAAAGCTCTAGCCTAGTAGATTTAGCTGTCTTTAGCAGTTTGCAACGTGTGTTGAAATTTTTTGATCTAAATTAATCTAGTGGTGAAAGCACAGACTTTGGAGTCATACGGCCTTGGGCTTGAATTCCACTTTTTACTGTCTGCATTATCGTGAGCAACTTACTTAAACTCTCTGCGCCTGTTTCCTCACCAAGAAAACGGGGATAAGAATACTCTGTCAGAGACCAGTGTATTGTACTGAATAAAAATGTATTCGAAGTAATTTAAGAAGAAAAGAGAAGTATTTATAAGGAGACAGGGTGTCTTATGACCTCCCTGAGGACAAGAAGAAGTGTAATATCTCATAAGCAAGTGAATTATTTGGGTACCAATGTGACTTCTGATTCAGCCAGTCTCTTAAGGCCAAATAGTCTCTGTATCATTCTTTATTCTTTCCAAAGACCTGCAAATGGAGCCAACATGGTTTTTCCATCAGCACATTGATTAGTTCTAATCTTCAGCAAAGACCAATTTGGTTTCTCTATACCCAACTGCAAATTCCTGTAAATTTGAGATTGATTGGAACAGTTTACCTGTTGTCAGGTATCCATCACTGGTTTAGTCAACAGTGACCTGGTGGGTCAGGCACTTGTCATATGAATGTCACCTCTTCCTGAAATGTGATAAGGATGCGGAAGTAAAGAGCAAAGGAAAGCCATCTCTTTAACAGAAACTTGAGTCCTAGGGACAATATGAGGATGGAATAGAATAATAGATGTGAAGTATCTAGGATAGTGCCTGACACGTAGCTCAACAAATGGAGTCCGCGAAATAACACAGCTGATAAGCAAGGACTATAAAAATCTCATTTGCTTAATCTTTGAAATCACATTTTACTGCACCTGTCCTCAGAGGAGGAAGCTCACAAAAATAATAATCATGTGATATCTATGACAAATTTCTTTCTTAACGAAAACGGTCACTCTGAGAAGGATCTGCCTCAGCAACTGATGTTAATTGTGGTTTGTGGTCAGTCTTGTTTGAGCTTCCCATACGTGTTTACTGACTATATGTAAATAAGTAACTGACTATTTGAGAAGCTACCTAGCAGAAAGATTGAATTATTCAGATATTTTCCTTGAGTTTATGTAAAAGACATGTGACTATTGACCAACTTTTTTGCTAAACTACTTTCTCCTCCTGCATTGATTTTGATGAGATGATAGGAGTATGAGAGTCAAGACATTGGGCCCTAATGAATGGTCCTTGTTTGAACATTGAAGTAGTAATTACTCTTCCCAGGTGCCTCTTCTCTGGCTATCAGAAAGCACCCCCAAGCAGAAAGAAGCAGTCACTCCCCCAAATAGCCATGCTCAGCTGAAACACAAGCTACATGCCAACATATGCTGTTTCATTCCTGCTTAAATCAGGTTGTCTATTTTTAGAATTCAAACATCCCCTTTAATGAGAGAAACATTATGAAATAGGTATGAGTGCACTTTTTCTTCTGCACCTGTAGCAGCTGTGTGGTCTAGAGGTGCTATTGCCTAGAAAGGAAAAAATTGCCCAATATACTTGAGTTCTATAATTAATACTGTATACTAGGTAAGTTTTTGAAAAATTCAAAATCCCAAGCACACTGTGCGATTTCTCTTTGCAATGATTTAAATTTATTATTGCACCAAATTAATGAAACGTCTTTACTTGCTGAACTGTCAGGTTTTAAAACCAAAAAAATATATAAATAAGGGCAAAAAGTTAACTTCTCTCTGAAAGATTTTTTTAATGATTTCATACTCATGGGAGACATTACCTAGTACTTTTCCTTCTTTTTTTACTTGCAGCTTTCCAGATTTTACCCTTCAGGGCTAAGTTCTACCCTAGTCTAAGGTCAGTATTTATTTTAGAAGCAAAGGTACTGGTGCAGTTGTCATTGCAGGGTCCCAGTGCAGAAAATGTCTTAGAAAATCATCATGTACAAGTTATGAGGAGAAACATACATTTTGTAGGTGTCAGTAGACTGGCTGTGGCCATCTCTGGGCTTAGGCCGGAGAATTTGGGGAAGAAGTTCAGTCTTCAACCTGGCTTAGGTTAACCTCAGGAACATACATTTGCCCCGCTGGGGCCCAACCACTCTGGTGCATACGTCCTGAAATTGCCCTAGATGGCCTTGATAAGATGGACCTCAAGGACCCTGCACTGCTGGGGAGTAAAGGTAATGTGGTTTTATGGTGGACGCATCATGTCTAGCTGACTTGGTGAAGACTGCAAAGACGTGGAGGACGTCAGAACTACCCCGGTTGTTAAATGGCTTGAGTCAGGCAGAGGTAGAGTGAAGGTGCCAGACCTTGATCCTGATGCTGGAGGCGCTTTGTGTAAGTGACCTGCACTATTGTATCAACTCAAACTTCTCCTCGGAGCCTGAGCTGTGTATATCCAGCTAGAAAATCCACAAGCATCAGCATGGCCAAACATTGAACTCATGGCTTTTTCTTCCAAAGTCACACATCTTCCTCTGGCGAATGGGTTCCAGCCTCCAACCACTTGCCTAAGCAAGAAATCCAAGAGCAACTCTTAATTCCTCATCCATCTGCCTCCATATGCAGTTTTGCTCAGTCATGTCAATTCTGCCTCTTAGTAAATCTTTGACTTTGTGGTTTGCACCATTCTTGGGCCACTTTTCAAGTCCTTCACTTAGCGTATTTTTCTCTTTCAATTTAAATGATGGTTAGTTTCCCAAAAATGGCCCATTTAAAAAATACAAACAAATGGACTTTCCAAAAGAAAAACAGCAGCATTTAAGGTGTATATTTAAGTAGTGAAAATAGAATAGCCTTGTTATAGTAATGTGAATAATAAAAACCAGTTTATAGAAAAATGAAGATATAAAGTGTTTTTTTCCTGAAAAAAAATCATAATGACAATGCCCAAACAAGCCACTGATTTAAAGCTCAGTCCTCCTCAAACTTTAATGTGCTTGCGTGTCACCTGGTGACCTTGTTACACTGCAGACTCTGGTCCTGTGGGTATGGGAAGAGGCCTGAGAGTCTGTATTTCTAGCAAGCCACCAGGGGCTGCTGCCGTTGCTGCTGGTTAGAAGACCACACCTCGGGCAGCAAGACCGCAGCCTTATATCTCTCAGTTCGGTGACATCTCAAGGAATGCCATCTTCAAGGAATTAAGTCCCCAAATCCTGTCTTACTGGGTGGGGTGTAGTTTCAAACTTGGGGCTTTATTATTGGCAGCATTGTTCTGATGTTTTTCCCTTTGGTGAGGCAGCCCCTCAGAGAGATGACCTGTTCACATTTTTCCACTGTAGGAGATAATAGAAAATAGAAAAACAGGTGTATTTTTATACCAGAGGTAAGAGCGTCAATTTGCACAAATCCCAGTCGCATTAAATGACACTTTTTTAGACATGAAAGCTCTTCAGATTGAAAATTTTAAAAAGCCCTCTGGGAGTACCCATATTTATAAGAACCTGAACTTTAAAGCACTTCAACAGTCACTGAGGAACGACTTTGCAAGGTCCTTAGCCAGGCAGCATGAGAAATTTTGTGGCCAGTAAAGGATGCCAAAAAAGTTGTCAGGCCATACAAACTGTCTTATCCTGGAAATGGCACAGGGATATTTCCCCTAAAACAGTGATGAAACTTTTCATCGCTTTATTCCAAAAATATGAGACATTTTGAGTTGTAAAGTTTGATATTTTCTGGAGACAAAAATTTTTTAATTTTTCATTCACAAATAAGATCATGCTACCTACATGTCTTCAACTTGCTCTATTTCCACTTAACAGTGACCTTGGGCATCCTTATGTACTGCTATATATATATAGCTTTTGACATATGCTTTTGATACCTGCGTAGCCCCCCTTTTCTTTTTGTATGTTTGTATCTATTCTAAGTGTATTTACAATCCTTTCAGCCTGAGGTAGAAGGTTCATATTCATTAACTGAAGAAAAAATAGCTTCATGGCTTTACATTGTATGCTTACATTTGAATGCTTCCTCTACACCAGATACTGTACCAATTGCTTTACAAGCATAACTTCATTACATCCTGAGGCAAAATTTAACGTGGGCGCTGCATGGCAATATGCAGAAGTGAACCACTGCACCTAGCGATCTCCAAAATCCATCCTGCCTTCATGCTCAGCTGGGTGGTCCCTTACTTGGCCTAGCATTTACAGTGACAAAAATAAAACTTTATATCCAATGGAGTATGATTCAGTAAATAACTTAATACTTACACTTTGCCAATGTGAAATGAATACTTATTTTCATATTCATTTACTTATTTACTTATTCATTTATAAGTAAATGAATACTTACCATTTGCCAATGATAGAGATGAAGAGAAAGAAAACAGTCTAAGAAATCATTCGGCTACAGAGTGGAGTGTCACATTTGTCAGTGGTTTGGATCAGCATTGAAACCAACTAGATCACTGCAAGAAGGATTTTAATGGGCATTCTGGTTTGAGTGCAAATACTGCTCCAATGGAAGAGAAAGATTTAATGAAAAATTAAGTTATTTAACCTGTGGTATTTAGACAGGCAGAGGATAGGAACCTCTAAATGGAAATGAAAAGTTGTGTGAGAGAAAGCCAGGCACTTCTGTCAACACTGCCATACTCATCATATTGGAGATCCACAAGGACAAATCCCTCGTGGATGTCAAAGGCCTGGGCACCAGGTCTTTTGAATTGGTCTTCTTCTCCCTGTCCCCTCTGCCACCACTGCAGGTCAAGCTTTGGAGATTTCCCAGCTGGACTATTGCAGTAGACTCCCGCCTGGCCTCACTGTCTCCAGTCGTGCTGCTCATCCTGCCCGACCCATTTTCTGCACGGGTGTCAAAATCACCTTTGCAAAATGCAGATCCGACTCTGTCATTCCTCTACAAATCCTAAGTGACGCCATCAAGTCCAGGGCGAGGTCTCAGCATACGCATTCCCCACAGCCTGGCATCCTGAGCACAGAAACCATCTGTCCTGCTTTCTTCGCAGAGCCTAGCACACCTAGGAGAGGTGCGGAATGAATGCCCCTTTATTTCTTCTTGTATCTCCTCCATTGCTACTGTACCTAGCATATATCTCAGGTGATATGGTGTTTTTCTTACCATATTGCAATTATTTATGTCCCTGCCTTCCCCAGTTTCATAGAAAAGGGGTTGACTATTGTACCCGAAGACAATTTCTTACCCATCTTTGTGGGATAAGATTTCAGCAAGAGGCCTGACAGGGCTCAGTCATTTTTTTTTTTTACATAATTTTCAGCCTATGACTTATTATTCTATTTATTGATTTTAAGGTAAATTGCTCAAGGGGGGTTCCTCATCCAAAAGGTATACACATATTTTTGGTTCTTAATACATATTTTACCAGATTGCTCTTAGGGTTTCATCAGCTAACTGTTTCGTTACTCTGGAATGCCAGTGGTACCATACGAATGCATTCCGTTTTACCACAACTTCACTTATATTGGTTTACTAGTTACTATTATTTTTTAAATAATCCAGTAGGATTATGTGTGTGACAGATGGTTTTTAGATATGTATTTATTTGGCTTTTCTAAGCTGCTTATTTCGAAAGGAGGAAGGAAGAACGCGGGTGGGTACAGGGAGACGGGAGCCTCTGGGCTCCGCTGGGATTGTGTCCAGTACTCTCTCCACCCTTCTCCATCCCCATTGTATTGATTTATTTTAACTATTAAAAGTCGAGCCCTACACATGCATAGAACAGGTCACTGTTTCCAAAGGAGTTGAGGTTTGCTCTATATGACATTAATTTAGAGAATAAGTTATTCTTTATAAAATGAGTAATAGAGGCAAAAACTCTTCTTGACTTTTCCAGATCTCATCAAGGAACTTACCAATGTTTTCCCATGTTCATGGATGATTTCTGACCTTAAGACCTTTTAGGTTGCTTAGCTGATGTTTATTTAGTAATATTTAAGTCCTCTGGGTCTGTTTTCCTCATTGTCATCTTGTACTGTGTGAACCATTTGGGGTAGGAAATATATCTGAGTGACTTCATCACACACACGCCTAAAACATACATTGTAAGTAACCAATTGAGGTTTGAGTCTTTGTGAGCAGAACCTGCAGTGGGGCCTCTTGCTGTTTATTTCTGTATGAATCCTGTGATAGTAATAAAGCAGATAGGAGCTGGGTGGAAAGAGAGAAGCTCAGAGAAGGGGAAAAGGAAGCGCATGTGTCAGCTATTTCAGTTCTCATCATACTTTCTATTTGGATAGCACATCACATTTGGCTGCAGCTGAAAAGCAAAATCCTGTATTTAATGAGCCAATAAAATGCCTGGAGCACCAGTGCGCTCGGGGAGGCTTGACTTTCCACTAAGCTAAAAGCCGATAATTGAGCCTGTGTGCCAGCTGAGACCTGGAGATTTCTACTGAAAGAGCTGTGGCTTTAACATTTTTTTTTATTCCCCTCTCATATGCAGCCAGCTTCTGATGAGGACTCCAATCCTCCCGAGAATTAACTGCTATCACCTACATTATTTTGATTAACCTTAACTCTGAGATTCTCAATTTATTGACATGCCACATTAATGCAATACTCCTGTGTAAATGCCCGTGGGGGGAAATGATAAACCAGGTCTAATGCCAGGGGGATGAGGTTGAGGCTTTTTTTTTTTTTAAGCTTGAAATAGAATTGTAACTGTTTCTGCTTCAGAAACACACAAGGAGAGGAAAAGGTTAGCAGGAAAGACCATTTTATGTAATTTTTGGCTAATCTCCCCTATAAAGTGACAAGTTTAGCTGCGAGTTTGCTTTAGTGGGAGTATTTTAAAATATATATATTGAAGGGAGCCCACTCCATCGTGTCTTTAAATAATTTTCCTAATATATCTGGCCCTTCACTTCCACAATCTTCACTGTGCAAGCCCTGAAAGTTGATTCTTCTGGGAGTTTTACACAAGCACTTTCTTGAGCTTTTCGGGCTGGTGGTGGAGCATTCTTTTGGACATTTAAGAAACTTCAACGACAACAAAACGAAACATTACAGGCATACCTTGTTTTATTGTGCTTTGCTTTATTGCACTTAACAGATGTTGCTTTTTACAAATTAAAGGCAAGATCCACTACTAACAAAAAGATTACTACTTGCTTTATTGCAGTGGCCTGGAACCAAACCTGCAGCATCTTGCAGGTGCGCCCGCATCGTTTCAGTCCATTCGGGCTGCTGTAACTGAATCCCACACACTGGGTGGCTTATAAACAAAACATTTATTTTAGAGTTTTGCAGTCTGGGAAGGTGAAGATCAAGGCACCAGCAGATTCAGTGTCTAATGAGAGCCCTATTTCTGGTTCGTAGATGACTATCTTCTAAACGCCCTCAAATTTGGGGCTTCTTTTATAGGACACTAATCCCATTCATGGGGGCTTCACCCTCATGACCTAATCACTTTGTAAAGGCCCCACCTCCTGCTTTCATCATGTAAGGGAGTAGCCTGGGTTCTGACCACCTGCCACCATGCACAAGCATAACAGGACTGGTGGAGAAGGAAAACGGTCTTTATTAATAGGGTACCAAAGTTGGGGGAAGGCGGAGCAACGGTGCCCTGCTCCAAGCCAACCTCTTCAGCAAAACACAGAAATTCCCTTGTTCCCAGAAAGACAGAAATCCAAACCCATGCCCAGAAGTTCCCTGTCATGCTTATCTGTCCTTTTGGATCCCAAAGGCAGCAGCTACGCGAACGGCTCTCCATCTCTCCAGCTTTCAGGCTCTCTCTGGGGCGCACACTTGTGGGTTCCAGAGTTACCATTGTCTCACGCGGCTTCTTCTCTCTCCGGGTCTGGAGTGCGCTGCCACATTACTCCAGCGGGCTGCGCAGGGGAAGCTCCATCCGTGGGGCCCCGGGGCCCAGTGTTACTCTCCCCGCGCCAGGGCAGGTGAGTGTTCCCAGCCCCCGCCTCTGTGTGCTACCCTCAGCACAAAAGCAGGGGCGCAGGAGCGCAGTCTCAGACCCGTGCGGTGAGAAGAGGTCCAGCCTGGGCCCATGCCATGCGGTGCAGAGCAGCCACATCTCAAGAGCTGGTGCCGGGCAAGACTTGTCCCAGAGTGGGACTCCACCTCCACGAGCTGGCTCCCAACTGTGTGAGGCAAAAAGCCCCAAGTGGGCCCAGCGTCTGCTGTCCCGTGATCACTGCCATTCCCCACCCCAATCGGGGGCACGAGGCGAGGAAGAGAGAGCGTTTTTCGTGCACTCTGTTTTCAAGCCTTGGCCCACAAACCAATGTGCAACAGAGCAGCTGGCTTTTCAATCAATGCATGATAACGTCTGCTATGTCTGTCAGCCCCCCAGTGCCTTTGCCCATCTTCTGGTTGCCATTTTCTGGAAGGGGTCAGGGTCTTTAACACAGGACTGGCCAGAGTTGGTTTGGTCTACAGTTACCTCAGGCAGCCTTCACTGCGGGGGGTTGGGGGGGGGCCCTCCCTTCTCTGGGAGAAGGGAGGGCAGGCTCTCATGCCACCTTTTGGGTTTCTCCCCTGCTCTGCGGTGATCTGGCCAGACTCACCCTGTTACAATCACTTTGGACGTTAGGGATTAGTATAGGTTTTTTCTTTTTTTTGTGGGGGAGGGGGGTACACAACCCTCCCGTTTCCAGCAATTATGATAGATTAATTCAACTGTATTTGTGAACCTAGACTCTAGTAATGTGATGGTTTACAAGTTGATCCAGAACCTGGATCCTACATTGTAAGATATAACAAATGAAATCAATTATATGCCCGAAGTCCCCTGAGGTTTTGGCAGAGCTTTCAATGTGTATGAATTGAGATTCAAGGAAGCATTCTATAATTATTCATGTGTCAAGATTAATCTAGCTATGATTGCAAACCCCCAAATTTTACAGACAATAGGCAAGTTTAAGTGAAGATGGGTCATCACAATTTAGGTAATGCATTATTATATTTTAGGCTAGGACAACTATGTCAATCTTTTGCCATTTCATTTGCAAAGAGGTTTTATGCCATGTTATTCTTTCATTTAAAAATGTCTTTAGAGCATTGAATATAGTTACATAGGATAAAATGATTTCCTTAGCACATTTTCGTAAGGAAATAATTCCCTTCTGGCCTACATTTGCAAACTTCATGTACACACAATCTGGCCAACTGGGAAACCAACTGGAAGACTCATTTTCTAAAGCCAGCTTTTGGCTTTTCTCCTCCTCTTTCCCCTTGTAACCAATTTCTTCTGCATCAATCCAATTTCATTTGAAACTTGTAATTGAGACTTCAGGAGATATCAGAAAAAACGAAGAAAAAATTTGCAAATCAAGGGGCACCTGGGAAGTTCATCTCAATTCCCCTAACTGTCCAGAGGTAAAAGGGTTTCTGGTCTCCAGTACAGAGTTCCTCATGTGTTCTTACTTACACATTATTCTCCATGATTGAGGACTTTACCCCTTAAACCTGACTCTTTTCAAAAAGTTATATACAAAGAACTTTTTTGTGTAGGGAAACAAAAATTTCATTTGTATCCATTAAAACTTAAATTGAGATCCATCACCATTGAATAATACCGAAATCAATAAGATTGATATAATGTAAGTAACACAGTCATGTATTATTAAAAAAGAATTTATTTAAGTAAGTTTCTTCCAGAAAATCACTTTAAAATTGAGAACAGATGTTCTTGGCTTAACTTTAAGTTTTAAAAATCAAACCGTATGTTTTAACCCTTCCACTTATCTCAATTGTTCTCAAACCTTAGTGTGCTTGAATTATAATCAGCTAAAGGGCTTGTTAAACCACAGATTGTTGAACCCCCCCTCCCCCCCTCCCCCCTCCCGCCCCTCCCCATGCCCCGAGAGTCTTATAAATCTGGGATGGGGCCTGCGAATTTAAATTTCTAAAGGTTCCTAGGTGTGATAGGCAGAATGTTAAAGATATTCCTCCAGGATCCCCATCCCCAGGTTATTCAATGAAACACCAGTCTAAGAATTCAGGTTACTAATCAGCTGACTTGTAAAATAGGAGACGGCCCTGGATTATTTCAGCGGGCCCAGTACAATCACCTGAGCCCTGAAAAGCGGAAGGAGAGGTCAGAGAGAGTTGAAGCTTGAGAAACATTCACTCCACCCTTGCTTGTTTTAAGGTAGGAGGTAGGCACTGCAATCCAAGGCTGTGATTGGCCCGTAGAAACTGAGAACAGTCCCAAACAGCTCAAGGAAACAGGGACCATAGTCCCACAGGAACTGAATTCTGACAACAACCTGAGTGAGCTCGAAAGTGGATTCACTTCCAGAGCTCCTAGAAAGAAGTTCAGCCCTGATGAGACCTTGATTCTGGCTTGTGAGACTCTCTGAGGACCAGTCAAGCCACACTGTGAACAGCCGTCTGACCTACAGAAACTGTGAGATAACAAATTTGTGTTATTTTAATCATTAAATTTGTGTTAATTTGTTATAGTAGCAACAGAAAATTAATACACATGATAATACTGATGTGGCTGGCCCCAGACACACAGTTTGAGAATCACCGGCTTATCATTTGTAAGTCTTCTATTAATACTAATTTACAGACTTTTGAAAAAGTTCAGATATCTTTACTTTTCTTAAGAAAATAGATTCTAAGGTGAAGCTTGCTATTTTTATTATTTAAAATAAAATAATGTATGTGAACTGTTTAGAAGAGTACTTAGGTCCTTGCTATGATAATAGCTTCTATTAGTAAACAGTACTTATGAAAATGCTCGATGACTGGCACTGCGCTAATTATTTACTGTGATTTTTGCCTGCTTTATCCTCATATTAACTCTATGAGGTAGCTACTGTCATTGTTCTTATTTTATAAATATATAATTCTGAGCCCTGGAATCAGGCAGTTAGTAAAAAGTGGAGGTGAGTTGTGAGGCCGGGCAAAATGACCCTAGAACCCACACCCTTCATTGCTATGGCTTAGGTTATTTCACACTCGCTTAGGCGTTCACTAATCTTGTTTGCCGCTTGACTTAAACATCCCAATATAGTTTTACAAAATAATAAATCTTAAGCTATATAATTTTGTCTTTATTAAAGGATGCTAATATAATAAAGGATATCTACTATGTATTTAGCTGCAATCTATTGAACACATGCTATACGCCAGGCACGGTGCTGGGACTGAGTTTATAAATTTGCCAGTGGTTCCTACCACTGCTGCGCTTATATTACTGAAATCAGCAGTCTTTGAAGGACATAAAGAAACATGGTGTAGTCATTCCGAGTAAAATCAAGAAGAGCACAGTGATGCTCTAATTGCTGCTTTCGGTATGATTCTTGTAATGCTAGCAATGCAAGTAGACTGTCCAGAATTAGCAAATAAAAACATGGAACACCCAGTTAAATAAGTGTGAATTTCAGAAAAACAAAAATTTTTTTGGTATTAATATATCTAAAATAATACATAGGAAATACTTGTGTTATCTGTTGTTTGAACACATATTTTTGACCCTTTATCTGTCTATTCTAAATACTGCTAAACAGAAAAACTAAAGATATATGACTATTACTTGTAACTAATCAACTGAAAAACTAGTAGTACTAATAAAAGATAATTTAAAGCCTGGATATAAAACATACAAAAATCAATGGTTTTTCCATATACTAACCATAATTAGAAAATACAGTGGACAATAATACTTTTTAAACTTATTTTTTAAAAGATTTTATTTATTTATTTTTAGAGAGAGGGGAGGGAGGGAGAAAGAGAGGGAGAGAAACATCAATGTGTGGTTGCCTCTCACGCGCCCCCTACTGGGGACCTGGCCCACAACCCAGGCATGTGCCCTGACTGGGAATCAAACCAGCGATCCATTGATTCTCAGGCCAGCGCTCAATCCGCTGAGCTACACCAGCCAGGGCTAAACTTACTTTACAACTGAGATGAAATTGACATGACAGTGTGTTAGTTTTAGGTATACAAAATAATGATTTGATAGATACATATATTATTATATGATTACTACAGTAAATTAAATAAATACCCATTATCACAGTAACCATTTTTTTCTTATGATGAGAACTGTTAATATCTATTCTCTTGGTAACTTTCAAATAGGCAATTACTATTAGCTATAGTTGTCATGCTGTATATTATATCCCAAACAGTACTCTTAGCTATAGTCACTATTCTGCATATTATATCCCTAGTACTTTTAATCTTATAATTGGAGGTTTGTACCTTTTGACGCTTTTCACCCATTTTCCTACACCCAACCTCTGCCTCTGGCAACTACCTGTTTGCTCTGTATCTGTGAGTTTGGCGTTTTTTAGATTACACATGTAAGTAAAATTACACAATATTTGTCTTTGTCTGACTTCTTTCAGTTAGCATAATGTCTTCAGAGTCCATCCATGTTGTCACAAATGGCAGGGTTTCTTCTTTTATGGCTGAATAATATTCATATATACAGATCTCTCTCTCTCTCTATCTCTCTCTCTCTCTCTATATATATATACACACACACACACATATGTATATACACACATATATATATGTAGCTGCCCAGTTTTATATATATATATATATATATATATATATATATATATATATATACACACACACACACACATATACCACATACATGTAGCTGTCTAGTTATAGATATATAAATAAAATGGTCTGTCTGGAAAAAGTCCATCCATTGTTAATGTAACAAGAATGGTTCATATGACATTGATGTAACCTGTACTGGGATACATATGCGGGAACAATGACCCCATATATAATGACTTTCTTTGTCTCTTATAACAGTTTGTCTTAAAGTCTATTTTGTCTGATATGAACATAGATATTGCTGCTTTTTTTATTTTTCATTTCCATGGAATACCTTTTCCATATCTTCACTTTGAGTCTGTGTGGGTCCTTAAAGCTGAAGTGAGTCTCTTGTAGGCAGTGTATAGTTGGGTCTTGTTTTTGATCCATTCAGCCACTCTGCTTTGATTGTAGAATCTAGTCAATTACACTTCAAGTAATTATTAATAGGAATGTACTTATTGCCATTTTGTTAATTGTGTTCTGGCTGTCTTATAATACATTTGTTATTTTCTTTCCCCCCTCTCTTTCTCTACCTCCCCCCTCCTCTCTTTCTAAAAATAAATAAAATCTTAAAAAGTATAGCAGCATCTTTGGTGCCAATTTCCTAAGCCACATTTCCTGCAAGGTGATCTTTGACCTGGAATTTATTCTAAGGAGATTTCTGAAAAAGGGTGCAAACATACATGCACATACACATACATGTGTTTTCATTGTTGCATTTTTTAGAGTATCAGAAAAATTGGAAACAACATAAGTGTGTGATTATTTAAATGATAGTGTATCCATACAAGGGAATATTAGGAAACCATTAACATAATCATATTTATTGACTTGAATTTAAATGTTCTAAAGCTTTTATGAGGGTTGTTATGGACTGAGTTGTGCCTCCCCAAAATTCATTTGTTGAATCTCTAACTCCCAGTGTGTCTATATTTGGAGATAGGGCCCTTAAGGGGGTAATTATGGTTAAATGAGATAATTAGAATGTGGTATTTTGTTATAGCAGCATTAGCAGACTAATACAGGGTGTAAGCAGCTAGCATAAATTATGAATTTATTTATGTATAATTTTACAATTATGTTTTTACATAAAAACAATGTCTAAAAAGGTGTTCACCGATTATGCTGACACTGATTATCTCTGGTAGATGTTGGGTAACATTTAACCTTCTTATTTATTCTACATTGCTTAACTTTCTGCAGTAAACATGTATTATATTTGATATTAAAAATTTTTTTAAAAACTTTGCACTTTGGAGAGAAGGAGAACATTTAGAAGCTCACTGTGGCATAACTCCATTTTATTTAACTTTCCGTCTTGTCACCTCCCAGCCTCATATATGACTGTAGGGCACATGATTTCCCCCTTTCGGGTAATGCTTTCACTCATGAGTCAAGTGTATCCTAAGATGAATAATCTCAGATTTATGGTAAGTGGCTCCTGGTGAAAGAATAGTTGGAGACTTACGAGACAGGATTAATACCACATGTAATAGATTAGATCTTGTTCTGAATGTGAACTTGAACAGGTCGAAAACCACCCAGTAATTAGGGTGGTTACTTCAATCTCTCTACTCCTCAAAATAATGTGGACCTACTGAAGGTAGTTCGCTCTTATTGACAGCTTTGATTTCGATGTTATTGGTATAGTAAATTTTTAAAAGGTAGAGGCCAGAGATAATTTCTTTTTTATTTTACTTAATATTTTTGGGTACATATAAAAGCAAATGTAGTCTTACTTAAACTAAGGCAAGTAATTTGTTAGTCAAGATATAGAGGAGACTTGTTTTCATGAGTTGGGTCATTAAGAATTCTTTGTATTCCGACCTGGCTGGTATAGTTCAGTGGATTGAGTGCAGGCCTGTGAACCAAAGGGCTGCTGGTTCAATTTCCCAGTCAGGGCACATGCCTGGGTTGTGGGCCAGGTCCCCAGTAGGGGATGCGTGAGAGGCAACCACATATTGATGTTTCTCTTCCTCTCTTTCTCCCTCCCTTCCCCTCTGTCTAAAAATAAATAAAATCTTTTTTAAAAAATAAAGAATTCTATGTATTCAAAGGAAATATTTTCATTATGATTGGTGCTGTCCTAATTATAACATCCTGACATTTGTATGTAATTTTTAAATGTTAACTCCTTATAATTCATCACACTTACTTTATAACAGACCAGTGATGCACTGGTGGGCTGTTATTGACAAATTAATGTGTAACCCAGATGTCAGTTGGAGCTTCTGTTTCCTGAAAGTTCTTGTGAATTTGGTTCAAATCCTTGATATCCCAGTTTTTACACATACAGAATTCTCCACAGGATTTTTGTGACTCCCCACACTCATTTTCTAATGGTCTTTCCCACTCATCATTGATCCCAGCATACCCCTTACATCATAATCCAACCCCCACCACCCAGTGTGAAGGCTTTCACCATTTCACTTTATTTTCTATGAAAAAAATCCAATCATGATTCTGTGGATTTAGCGTTATTGAAGACTTGAAGGGTTGTAAGGAGCAATTGCATCCCACAGTCCTCTACCAGTTTGCTTGTCTCATTCTAATGCCGGTGCCTCTGACAAAAGACCCCTCTCATGATTCGCAGACCCCTGGAAATTACTAGTTCAGTCAGTTTGACTCCTTTTATGGGAAATGTTCTTTTCAGGGTATTTTGCCTACTGCTGACACAGGGAGAATATACATTTTCCCACTTCACTACATTGATACACGGAAATATGTTACCAACACTTGTACCACAGCTCAGTGGTAGGGGCGACACCTCCATTTAACAGACAGACATTTATTAGGCACCCTCCAACTACCTCAATTTGTGCCAAGTGCTGAGGATACAAAGATATGATAATGAAATGTTTTCAGAGCCTTTTCTGTTAGGAAACAACTTATGAAGTTACAGAACTTTACAACTAGAAAGGCTCTTGGAGGCTATCTGGCTGAACTCTTTATCATTACATTGATGAGGAAATGAAAGAATTAGATTGTACAAATGACGGTGGCGGAACTTGAACTGGTACCTGCGTCTTCAATCACTTTGTCTAGCTCTTTTTTCTGAACATCTTGGAATACAGAGGGAGTTGATCAAGTGAGGATACATGTGTGAGATGGGATGAAGGAACACCAAGGGGAAAACTGTAAGGGCTTTACAAGGAAGGAAGACTTGAAACAAGTGGGACCTCATGATGAGAAAAAGTGAAAGGGGATATGCCAAGCCACAAGGCAACGGGGCCTCCTTCAGGGCGGAGTAGTTTCCCTGCAGACGGAGGTGTGTTACAGAGAAAATGAACACAGGTGCATGCACTAGTAGGTAGTAGGTAGGAAAAGGAGAATACAATGTAAAACCAGTACTTCCAGAAGCTCAATAAGGTTTCATTGTGTTTTTCTCAAACTGACTGCCCCGAAAAATTCCTCTGACGTCACTTTTCTTAATATGGGCTATGAGAGTAAGCATTGGTAAGTTTTTGAGAAATCAGGCCATCTTTATGGGATTCCCAGGGATTGAGAAAATGAACTGAATGTTGTGAAAGAAAAGAAACACTCTTCCAAAGGACTTCTTGGAATCATTGGATTAGACAAAATAGTTCTGTGTAGTAAAAATAAATATGAGTGTTAAACAAGGGACTGTAACCAAAGACACGATATATGATTTCTATGGTCGATAGGCCACACACCACCTGACTGCTTGAAACTGGTGATGGTGAGAGCACAGAAATACCGCAGAAGATGCCTGTTCCCTACTACATTCAAAATAAAAGCATCCATTATGCTAAGGAATACTTTTCCTTTACCTCTCTGTTGTACAGTATTTTCATTCTCAACCAGTACACAATTCAACCTTCCATGCGAATTGGCAAACTGGACCAGTTATAACCACATTTTTTTAAGGTTTATTACTTTTAAGGGAAAAAAGCATACTGCTAGAGTAGAACATGAATGTTTCAGAATAGAAAACAAAGTAGAGCAATGCCAGGCAGAAACTAGAACTGGAAAGGGAGTGAGGTGCTTCCCGTCATTTAGGTCTGCATGTTCTTTTCATTTCTGATTTTGAACCTCTCTTCCCAAACTTAATTAAGGTTTTATCAACACACAACCCCCTATGGTGGCTCCAGCATAATTCTACACGATCGTCCTCATAATTCATGTACGTGTGATCATATTATTGATTCAGTTCTTGTAGCTCATAGCTCAAATTCTTGAGAGGACATTTGGCACATTGTGCTCAACCTACATCTTGGTTCCCTTTGGAAAGGTGGCTACAGTTGATCAACTCAGGTGTGGCTAGAGAGGAAGGGAGGAGTGAGGAAAGCCCCTTTCTCCATCAAGGCAATATGGTTTGCTATTTCCAGGGAATGCCCATATGCTTGGCTCTATGATATAAATTATTTTTCCAAGCTCATAGTTTTAAGGAACAAATAAATCACACTTTCCAACTCATTAAGCATTTCTCAGTGGTCTTTTGGTCTGGGATTTGAGTTTTCTTCATAAACACTTAAGAAATTTAGAATTAGAGTTTGGTATCCCATCAGAGAAGGTGAGAAAAAGTTAAAAGCAGGGAAATGTGGGCTTTTATTTGTCTCCTTCAGTATAAATGTTAATAGCCACAATTTAGTGCAATTTTCTTTATGTTCCCGATTCTCTCAGAGGGCCTAAATTTAAAAGAAAATCAGAGTAGGTTTCTAAAGAAATATATATTTGACATGGTGGGGCAAGGTGCCTCCAAAAATGAAAGGCAATTTGAGAGAATAAACAGAATTGGACTGTAATGTGAGGATATGCTGATTGGGCAGTGGGGTGGTGTTTCTCTCTCTCTCTCTTTCTCTCTCTCTGGTTTTTTTTTTTTTTTTTTTTGTCGGTAGATTTTGATAAGTGGTGAAATCACTCAATTCCATTTACTCCTTTGTGGAGACCTAAGACTCTATTGCAAAGCACCATTCATAGCTCCTAGTAATGTCTGCAGGATTTAGTGGGTCATAATGATGCGTTTATTGATTACATTGTGAGAAATCAACTCAAAAGTCACTCAGACCTTTTCTCCAGGATGCCTTCTGTACATGCAATGACAAGGGTGGCTGTTCGCCACTGTGGCTAAGACTGACTACAACGAGGTGCCCAATTACAGCCCTGGTGAGAGGATCTTAGGGAAGTAATTTTGGTTTCCTTCATTACCTTCATGTGGCCTCTGAGTGAGGAGCCTCACGGTTCGGTTCTTTCCCTTTCCGGGGACAGGGAGGGCACTAATGGAGCTCTCTGTAATTTTGACTTCCCTGCCCACTGGATTGAGTCAGTGCTTTCCTGCTCCTTTAATAAAACTCTTTCCCACAGATGCTGAGCAGCTGTCGTTCTTTGAAGATGCTCCAGGAAAGATAAGCAGGGGCTAGAAATCCTTCATTTCCTTTGTTCATAGTAAGCAGACTTGTTCATTGAAAACAAAACGCCCCCCTTCCCCGCCCAGAAAGGAGGAGAGCAGGGAAATACTGGGTTAAGGAGGGGGCCACAGAGCTGGAGGATGTAACGGAGGAGCTTTGCCAGCCACCGTCCTACCAAGACTACACCCTCGCGGGCATCTAGGGTCCTTGTGCTAGAACTGACATGGTTAATAAAGTGCTTTGGATCAAATAGGTCTCTTGAAATGAACATAGGACATAGGTATCAAGGCTATTGGAGAGAATTTAACCCATATGCCAAAAAAAGAAAAAAAAAATTATCAGAGCTCTCTGGCCAGATTCTAATGTGTCTTAACTCTTGTGTATGGACTTACTTTGATCTGCTAGTATTCTTCTGGTTTCATTGTAGAGCCTCATGTTTAGAGAATGAAGTGGAAAGAGCATGACTGTATGATAAAAAGGAACCATGCTATTCTTGCTATTAAAAAAAGATTTAATTCTCCCCTGTGTTCCCACAGCTTCCTCCCTTAGTCTGGGAGTGAATTGGGCTCAGGTGGGGAATGATTGGAGCTGCAGAGTCAAATATAGGCAGCTCAGAGTTCCAGTCTCCCAAACTACAGAGGACTGGTTGGCCTGTGACTTTGGAAATTTGATAGGCAAAATCTAATATAGGCACATCTCAGAGGGACTGGGGGTTTGCTTCCAGACCATTGCAATGAAGCAAGTATTGCAATAAAGTGAGTCATAATCTTTTTGCTGATGGCGAGTCTTGCCTTCAATCTGTTCTTTAAAAAATGCATCTGTGAAGCACAATAAAGTGAAGCACAATAAATGTATGCCTGTAGTGTACATGATTGGATTTCTATTACATTTTTTCCAGTTGTAACTAATCTTCTAGATTTTGAGTTTTCACAGCAAAAGAAATAGCCTCAATATCTAAACTTCGGCTGTTTTTATCCCACTGGAAAGAAATAGAGTAGGCTTTCCCAGTAATTCTGTCACAGTATATGGGACTCATTCCTATAATGTGATCAATCAACATGGAATTTGCATTCAAACAAACCACCATCCCTGTAAGTTCCTTACAGTGGGGATAGGGAAGAGCTGATGAATGCGAGGTGGGACCACAAGCAAGCTATGAGGAATTACTCGTTTCTGTTGTCCAAAGCAAACTTTTCTGGTCTCATTTTTGTTTTATTGAAATATAGAAAAATACAAAGTTTGGGGGAAAGGCTGTGATCTTAAAAGTAGGACATATTTAAGCCACATTAACTTAGCCTTGCTGAGTTTTGGTGGGTACAATACTGTCAGTTTTGTATCTTCGGGAACAAATTGGCAGTCTAAACTGTGGAAGACAAAATTGTCAGCTATGTTTCTGGATGAGCAAAATTACTGATTGCATCTCAAGAAGGTAATGTCCTTGGGAGTGAGAGAAAATTGTCAGATGCATATTTTCGAGACAGACTCATTGGCCATGTCCGTTAAATAACAGGTTACTATTATTTTACTGCTGAACTGTGAAATTTACCATTTTTATCCTGTTTGCCATTTGAATTGACAGAGTGAACTCCACCCAAATCGTCATGTGCATTGGTACTTAGCAAGGACAGATGTACCACATGTGTTTTTGTGTTATGACTGGAAAGATAGATACAAATGGGCAACCAACCAGACAGCATATGATAAACTGCTACATGTGTTAATGGAGAAAGAGCTATCCTGGATTCCTTGAATGGTGCTTCAATTCAAAATGAAAGCCAGTTAGGTCACCAGGAGGTGGGACGAAGGCATGGGAGAGGGGCAGTCATTACTAGAGCACTACATTTAATAATGTGGCTGGTGACAGGTTTGTGCGAAGTCTGTAATTCCCTTCTGAGTCACATTGTTTGGTTCCTGAGTGTGTATGTGTGTGTGTGTGTGTGTGAGAGAGAGAGAGAGAGAGACACACACACACACACAGAGGCAGGCAGACACAGAGACAGAGACAGAGAGATGGAGACTGACTGGCAAGAAGTGTTTGTGACAGAGGAAGTTAGCCTTAACAATAAGGAACAAGTAGGTAAGAATATCTTGTGCTCACCTATACGAGTTTTCAGATTCATATTTGAGAAACTCGTCTGAATAACACTGCCAAAGTGAGGTGGATTCTCCGTTAGTGAAAGGATTTGAATTCCCTTCCTAGTTACTAAAACGCTAACACTGGGTGCATTTTTGAGACCAAATGTATACTTCGACTTCCCAGGAATCTCTGGGTTATCCCCAGAAATTAGGTGTCTGTTTGTGGGAGGAATCTTTTATTGAAGCTCCTGTTTTTAACTAGGTAAATTTCTATGTCATCAGCCAGAATAGAAGGAAATAGAGAAAGTTTATAATTTTCAGCATGTAGATTTGGTGAAACATTCAAAAGGATCATATATAGAGGCAAGTTTTTGGACGAATTTATTTTGTAAAAATCTGTATCAAAGAAAGACACTCTGAAGGGTGATAAAAATATAGTATCTATGAAAATATGTGAGTTGAAATACTTCCAATTTCAATATCCAAAATTTTATTTTGGCCTAGGCTTATCAGGAATCATAAATGGTACTTTCTCAATAAGAAATACTACGAGCCACAAGGAACAGTAATTAAAGGTGTAAAAATTTCATCATATGCAACTTTAAAGATTTTGGGTAATTTTATGAAAAAATAATTATTCAGAAATATTTATAGTGTTAAAGTAAAACTGCTGAGAAGGAAATACAACACATAAATATGTATCAACAATAGCTATTCTACTAATGTGATTTTTAGTTTCAGATAAGCCACATAAATGATTTTTTGCTTTAATATATATATCAATATATGTTATTTTTTAGAAAGAATTTTATTTAATGTGGTAAAAAATAACAGAATTTGCCATTTTAGTTCTATCCACTTCAGTGGCATTAACTGCATTAATAATGTTATGTAATCACCACCAGTATCTGTAGACAAAACATTTGACAGCTGAGAGAGAAACTCTGTACCCAAAGCAATAACCCCTACGCCCCTGGTCCCAGCCCCTGCTAACCTGTCATCTACTTTAAGCGGAATCCTACAATATTTGTCCTTTTGTGTCTGGTTACTTTCACATTACCGTAATGTTTTGGAGGTTCATATAGCTTGTCTCATATATGGCTGAAAAATATTCCATTGTATGTATGTACACATTTGTTTATCCATTCATCTTGTTGAGGAACAACTTTTGGCTACTGTAACGTTGCAATGAATTTGAGTCTCTGTTTTCATTTCTTCTAGGTATATACCTAAGAGTAAAATTGCTAAGTCATATGATAATTCCATGTTTAGTTTTTTGAGGGACTGCCAAACTGCTTCCCACAGTGGCGGTGCATTTCACATTCATTCCTACCAGGAATGCACAAGGGTTTCAGTTCCTCCAAATCCTCGCACTTACTATTTTGTTTTTTTTTAATTTGTTCTTTTATTTTTATAGCCATCCTAGTAGGTATGAAGTAGGATCTCATGGCAGTTTTGAGGGATTTTACTTATCAAAGAGAATTCTTGAATAGAACTCTTTTATCAGTTCATCAATATATTGGAATCAACTTGTCAGTCAAGATATCGAATATGGGAGGGGCAAAAAATAAAAGTAGGGGGGCTGAATGGCAATTGTTGTAGTACAAGTGGTAGATGATGATGTCCTGAACTTGGGTGGTGTTAATGTGAAGGAACTAAAGAGATTTAAGAAGTAAACATCCAGAGATATTTAGCAGGTAACGTGAATGAACTTAAAGATTGACTGATATCGGGGATAGGAAGAGGAAAGAGTTAAGCATGGTGCTCACATTTCTGACTTGACTAACAGGGTGGATGGTGGAGCCATTTTCTTAGATGTAAACCCTAGGAGGAGAGGGAGCAGGTGTTGAGGTGAAGGTGGATAAAGATGATAAGCTGGACATGTTGAATCTGGGGTGTCCACGGAGCGCCCGAATCGCAGCATTTGCCCAGCAGGCAGGTGGAGCTGTGGGCTTGAAGCTCGGGAGGGAAACCTCGGCTGGCCATGGAAAGCTTGGAACTACCGTTTTTAAATGTGTTCTTATTTTCATAACAAGGTGATAAGCTTCTTGAGGGCCCCTCAGATATTCCCTTGAATCCCTGCTTTTCAACCATACAGCAAATTTTAATTGAGCAACTTTCATGCTTCAAGCATTGTACTGGATTTTAGAAAAATTAAATAGAAGAGGAATACGGTTCAGTCCTTGTCCTTAGATAATTTACACTCTAGTAAGGACGAACAATATTTTGAATATGTAACTAAATACAAAGATTAAGTGAGGTACTTGGAAGCATGGAGAAATGTATCATTCATTCTAAGGAGATCTTAGGATGAACGATGGACTTAAAAGGACTTCAGCACTTCTTTGTTGATTGAATGATATAATCATGGTAGCTACATAATTTGTAGGGCTCCGTGTAACATGAAAATCTGGGGTCCTTTGTGCAAAACACAAGAAAAATTGCGTGCTTATATGTACATATGAACTTGCATGACTTGACAGTTGTTTGCTATTTGCTACTTAATGTTGGTCTCAGTTAAGAAAAATAAAAATCTGGAATTATTAGTATGAATTTTACCATTTACATTTACGTTGTGCAACGCTACTTTAAAATGCAAACATCAGAGCATCTAACTCAATATGTAAAATCACTGAAATTTTACAATTTGAATTTTGGGGCTCCTCCCCTATCAGAGTGCTTAAAACTGGCTAGAATACATAGGCACAATGAAGGGAGAGAGGATCCCCGCTGGGTATGGGGATATTTCAGGGGGCAATTGCGGGTCCTCACTGGAACTCAAGGCCTCACCCTTCCATGCAGGCTGGCTCCACTTCGCACCAGCAGCCAGACGGCCCGCACAGTGTGGCGGCTGGGGCTGGGGCTGGGAAGTTAAGCCAGGAGCAACTCTTTCCTAAGGACCTACACCCCCATCGACAATACCTAGGAGAACCTCTAAGGATCTTTACACCTCCGCACCTGAACAGGCTCAGTACCTGGATCAGGGATGAAGGGGTGAGGGATTTTCCTGCTAAGATGCTGACTCTTGCTAGCTGTTCCCATGATACACCACAGTGCTGCTAACCTGGGGTGGGACCAGCTGCCACCATGTTCTCCCCAGAGAGGCCGCCTGGCCCTTGCCTGACCTCAGCACTCTGCCACAACCTGCAGGGGTTGGAGGGCAGCTGTGGTCTTGGGGTGGGGCAGGGAGCAGGCTGGGCAGGGCCAGTGCGCCAGGATCATCCTCGGCGGGTGGTGTGGAGTAGCCTGCAGGTTCCAAGCACATGTTCCATGGGCCCATCAGACTTCATTTACACACACACACGCACATACACACACACACACACACGCGCGCGCGCGCGCGCGCACGCACACAATTCAATGTATTTTAAGAATTTCAAGAAAATGACAGCAAGAGCATTAAACACTAACGACGGGGCCCTCTAAGCTTTGCGGCCTGTGTGACCGTCCTGCTTGTATGCCCGTGAAGTTGGCCCTGGGTGTAATCAGCTCATTAGGAGGAGGAAACAGGTCAGTGGGTTTCGCGCTCTGTGCGTGCCGGGACCTGGGCTCCACGCTCCTTTTTCAGAGAAGCGGGAACATGATCTCCCTCACCTTGGAAGCGAGCATAAAGATGCCATTTGGGAAAAGTCAAGTTAAAGTGGGAAGGCGTTGTACCAAACTGAAAAGGAATGCCGCTCCCTCAGCCATCTGTCCCGCCCACTTACTGAGAGGACAGCTCCGGCAAAATGTGAGATTGCATGCAGAACGCCCCAGAAGAACTGAACCTGAAAATTGGAACGGTGTGTGTTCACACCCACTCTCTCTTTTTCCCTTTATGACTTTTTTTTTTTCTGGTGGGGAACAATATAAACAAACCAGAAATGCACAAAATGTGAATGTATTCAGTCTAGACTAAGCCTTTTATTTGGTTCTGGTTGGTCTTTGGCGGGGTGGAATGCAGCGCAGGGGAAGGAAGGCAAAGGAGGCTTTATCTGGCCTTGGAAAAGAAACTTCTCAAACAGGAACTGCTTTTACTATTTGCATTTCACATACATCATCTTGTTTCATTCTGTTAACTCTGCAAGATAGCCGTCATCACCCTTGTTTTTCCGGCCAAGGACAGTAAGGCCCAGAAAGGTTAGGTAACTTGTTTGTGTCCTGACACACAGAACCAGGATTTGAGCCCAGCTCCAAGGAAACACTTATGGCTTTCTTTCGAGACTAGGTTCTTATTCTCAGGCAGCAGGCTAGTCTCTCCCCTGGGTGACAAGAAGACCATAAGTGACACATTTTTCAGGAGGCCTAATCAGTACCAGAGAGGTGGTTTCTCCAGCAACTTTTTGTCAGTCCAGGCAGACACTGAAAAATTTTCTAACAGAGTAGCAAGTATGAGATTTTGCTAAAGGTATGAGAGAGAGGAAGAAGAATTGTGAATAGCTCCCTTTCCCCACTAGGAAGTTTTTAACTTCTTGTCTTTCTACTGGGGAAAGCAAGCCATTAGTCATCTCTCCTCCCCCGCTACTCCGCTCCCCGATCCACTCAGGAAGTCTGCAGCCATAATTGGTATATAGAGTCCATGTATATAAGATAGAAGAGAAAGTGGGGGGATGATTTTTCTTGCCTCGCCCAGTTAACTTGCCTGTCTTTGCGATTTCCAGAGTAGATGCCGTGCATGTTGGATTGTGAGATCAGGTTCTTTCATTTGTGGACTCAGCCTCTCTGAAACTGCTGTACATGGGCTCGGCCACTCGTGAGTCCCTGCCTTCTGAGACTGTCATCATTAAATACTTGAGAAGAGCATCGACCCTGAGGAAATGCTTCTGGGTCTCTTCTGCCCTCCCTCAGCCTCACTCCCACAATCCCCACGCCCCTCCACTCTGACCCCATTTCCAGGACAGGTAGTACGCTCTTGAGTCATTCTTTCTGTTTCCAGATGGCTCACATTAATAGTGACTCAGAAGCGGAACAGGCTCGTTTCTCTGAAAAATGTCATGTTTAGATTTAGCGAGTGGTTTCTGGGTGTCTTTCTGTCCTTGGGTTGCAGAGTGGCAGTCCGTGCAGCCCTGGGGGTTTTCCCTCTTCAGCTCTCGTTATGAATGGCTACCCTGACAGCGAATGAGTCACCGCTGTTTAACGGGCCAAGGAGTAGGCGAGGCTCTGTGACATCAGCTGCTGGCCTGTGCTTACGCTTGGAACCACACACACGCCCACCTACACCCCCACCGTTTTGCTGTTGTCATTCAGAGCCGGAAGCCCCGAGTAGAGCAGGATCCCAGGTATTGTAACATCGGCTATGCTGTCATGTTTTCCACTGGCGCTCATCAGCGGGAGAAGCGTGCGGCCCAGTTGGGGGGGTTCCGACGTGTCTGTGCTGGGTACTCACCGTCCTGAGCCACGCTGTTAAATCTGAGGCCACTTTTGTCTCTCCCTTTCACTCGCCCTTTCTCACTGCCGCAGACCCCTTTCCCAGGGAGCAGAGAAATAAGGAGCAGTGCGTCTTAGCCTGTTCCTTAACGGGGCCAGACATGATTCACAGGGCTCTGCTGACAGGCCTGGATCTGACTAGCAGATATGTGGTCCCCTGGGAGCTTGATTACAAATTGGACAGCTGGGCAAAAGGCTGAACCACTGAGCCTCGGATTGTTCTGATTGGTCAGCCAAAGAGCCTGTTGCCCAGATAAAACAGAATTTCTCACATCTGCCTTATTTTCTACCAGGATCTAGAGGCACTTACTAGTTCCGTGATCCTGAGAAAATTATTTCAATTCCATATCTCAGTTTTTTCAATAATAAAATGGAGATAGTAACAGGACTTCCCTTAAATGGTGGTCAGTGAGGCCTGAGAGTTAATCCATGTAAGGAACTTAGATCAATGCTTAGCCTGTAGTAAAGTTTTAAATACATGTTAATGATTATGAATATCTTTACTAAGCCTCTAGCTTGGGAACTTCCTAAGCTGCAAATACACAGGGTTTGGCACAAATAACGCCCCTTTTTTATTAAAAAAATCTTTTATTACAAAATCATAAGCACGTAATTCTGTAACATAATAATATCACACTCAAGCACACCATATGACATTTTAGGTAAAATGTTCAAATTAAAACTATAAATTATTACACCCATGTTGTTACCCTACCAACCACATTCAAGCAGGCTTTATTTCTGCCTGACCCTGTATAAGTAATATCACAGCCTCCCTGGGAGAGGAAAGCATAGTTTTTGGATGGTTCTGCACCTTAACCTGCAAATACTATGACTGACAGAGTCATCCAATCCATAAGCACCCTCGTACTCTTCAGTATGGTGCTCTCTACCTGCAGTAATATTTCAAAGGAAACCTATAGGGTTGGAGCTGAGTCGTGTTTATCCTATTTTCAGATCTTTCTGTGGTTCTTCCATACAGCCTGGCATGTTGTAGATGTTCATTTGAATTGCCATTGAGGGCCATGATTTTGAATGTTTACTATGAAAACCCTCCTTCTGCTTGGCTGTGCAAGGCAGCTGCTCTGCTGCACAGTGGAGGTCGATTTCAGGCACTAGTGGCTCCACAGTTCCTGTCTACTGTGATGTGAGTGTTCCAAAGACACAGAGATTTTCTTTAACTGTTGTTCTTCCGGTGCCTAGAACAGTGCCTGTCCCATGGTCAATGGTCAATAAATATTTAGTAAAAGTATATTAAAAGAAAAACATTGGAAGAGTTTGGGAGATAATGTGTGTGGAAAAGGCACAAAGAGGCTGACTTAAAGTCTGGGGTTGTATAACACAAAATTTACCATTTTTTAGGTATATAGTTCAGAGGTATTAAGTAAATTCACACTGTCATGTGACCATCACTACCATCCATCTCCAGAAATTTTTCAACTTCCCAAACTGAAATTTTGTACCCTTTAAGACTAATTCCCTTTTACCCTGACTCCCAACCATGGCAACTATTATACTTCTTTCTCTGTGAATTGGACTTCTCTGGGGACCTCATATAAGTGAAATCATACAATATATGTTCTTTGGCATCTGGCTTATTTCACTTAGCACAGTGTCTTCAAGGTTCATCTATGCTGCGACATGAATCAGAGTTTCGTTCCTTTTTGTGGCTGTATAATATTCTATCACATGTATATATTCCACATTTTGTCTATCCATTTTTTTTTTTTTGTAGTCAGTTTGCACTGCTGTAATAAATCACCACAGACTAGGAGGCTAAACAGTAAACATTTTTCTCATACTTCATGAGTCTGGGGAGTCAAAGATCAAGGTGTCAGCAAATGGCCATCCTCTCATCATATCCTCATCTAGTGGAGTGCAGAGAGAAGGGCCACACTCTTGTGTCCCTTTCTATAAGGACACTAGTTTCATTCATGAGGGCTCTAACATATCTTGACCTAATCATCTCCCATGGTCCCACCTCCTAATACCATCACATTTTGAGGGTAGGATTGCAACATATGAATTGGGTAGGGCACACAAATATTCTATCTAGAATACCGTTCACCTGTCAAAGGACACTTGGGCTGCTTGCACCTGCTGTGCATAATGCTACTCTGAGCTTCGGTATACATGTATCTGTTTGAGTCCCTGCCTGTGATTATTTTGAGTAGGTACCCAGGAGTGGAATTGCTAGATCATATGGTAATTCTGTGTTTGAGGTGTTGTTCTGAGGAACCACCACACTGCTTTCCACAGTGATTACACCATTTTGCATTCCCACCAGCAATGCACAAGAGTTCCAGTTGCTCCACATCCTCTCCAGCACTTGCTGTTGCTATCCCGATGGGCGTGAAGTGATATCTCATTGTGGTTTGATTTGCATTGCTATAATGATTAGTGAGGTGAGCATCTCTTCATGTACTTATGGGCATTTGTATATCTTCTTTGGAAAAATGTCTGTTCAAGTCCTTTACCCATTTTTAAATAAGGTTGTATGTTGTTTTCTTGTTGGGTAAGATAGTTGTTTTAAATTCTTTGTCTAATTTCTTTAAATTCTTTGTCTGATGTCTGTGCTTTTTTAGGGATGTTTTCTGCCATCTTTTTCTTCTTTGCAATGGGCAAGTTTCCTGTTTCTTTGTCTGGTTTGTGATTTTTGTTGTTGTTGTTTTTGTTGAAAATTGGGCACTCATAAAAACAGCAACCTCTTCTTGCCTTTGTAGACTGGCTATGGGCTGGGCTCATACTTCACCAATTAACTGGGTGAGCTCTGGGCCTTGGGGTCAGCCTGAGTTGAAAACTTAAGGTTTTGGGGGGTCTTTTCTGAGCAAGAGTCCTGTCTGGACCTTGTATGGCTTTTTCAATCCCCTCCACTCCCATACGAGACTGTTTTTGAGTATTTTACTTCTCCAGAGTATCACACACCAGCTTCTTCTTGGGATCTCGGACGGCCTGTTGTATGTCTTCACCAGTAATCTCTTGCCGCAGGCGTCTCCTGGTCTTAGGCTTCTTGTAGCTTCCATGAGCAGCTCTTACTCCTTCTCCCCACTTGAGCTCTAAATTAGGTGAAGGAGAGACAGACATTTAGGACCCCAGACAGATTAGGATGTAGCAAATAAGGTTTGTTCTACTCCACTGGTTCATGGGAGGGAAATGGAAACTGGGCTCCACCTTTTCCAGATCAAGACACTGCCAGGAGGTGGGCAGGGCGGGGCCAAGTGAAAACACCACAAAATTTCCTACCATTTTCAATGTGGCTTTTTCTTGACTGGGTATACGCTTGGTTGCTGGTAGACCTCTGACTTTTTTCCATGGTTCCTATAACATGATTTAGCACGTGTGTGTGTGTGTGTGTAACATTTCTGTGAGGGAGTGAAATCTTGGAGATTACTGGTCCACCATTTTGTTGACATCACTCCTGAATTTATTTATTTTACTTTATTTTATTTTTTGTTTTTCTTTTTTTGGTTTAATCTTTATTGTATTTTTTTCCATTACCATTTAATCCCCTTATAACTGCCTCCTCCCAGCAATCACCTCACTGTTGCCCACGAGTCTTTTTCCTTTTTGCTCAATCCCTCCACCCACTAACCTCCCCACCCCTCACTAGTTGTCGTCACTCCTCAATTTGGATTCTATGATTGTTTTCTTAGAATAGGCTTGGCGGGGGGTGGGTATTGGTGGGAATTGATACTCTTTGAATGCCCTCTCCGCTGAAGGCACTCTTAGGTACTCTCCCAGATTACTGGATTTTGAAGCCATGACCGTAACTAGAAACTGTCATTAGGAGGCAAAGAAGAGTCCATACAGAGCCATATTTGGACCTGGGAGAAAGCCCTCCTAACACCAGGTATGAGGATATCATTGAACACATTACTCAATCAACGTGTGTTATTTATGTGATCCCAAGAGAGAAGTTGTTTTCTTTATTTGATAAGGTTTAAAATACATAACTATTCTCTGAAAAGTAGGCAAGACATTTATCATGCCCATTTGCCTCATGAGGAAACTGAAGATTATTTTGAGTTTTAGTCAAGATTGTTCTTTCCACTGTACTGTGCTGCCTCTCCTGCCCTCCCTAAATATGGAAGATTTATTTATAGCTGAAAACAGGATCTATGTCTTGTTTGCTGATGTATCCCATGCATCTACAATGGTGCCTGACACATAATAGGTGTTCAATAAATGTCTGTGGCATGAATGAATAATGGGAAGGAGCTAGTTTTCTATAGTATATGAAAGGAAAAATGAGGACTTTCTTATCTTTTTAAAACTTTGTTTGATGAACTTTACAATGAAGGAGAACATACATACAGAAAAGGGCACCTGTCCTTAGTATATAGGTCAGTGTTTTTCTACATGAATACATCCATGTAACCAGCGGCAAGATACAGAAACACTCTGACTTCTGCCAATCGATACCACCACTTACCCCCATCTTCTCTCTGAAAGATCAAAACTACCCTGACCTCCTAACTCCATGGATTCATTTTGCCTGCTTTTGAGCTTTCTATAATTAAATAATGTAATATATACTCTTTTCTCTTTTATGCTTTGCTTTTTTTTTTGTTTTTGTTGTTCAACATTTTGTGAGATTCCTCCATGTTATTGAGTGAAGGTGTCACTGAACTTTGACTTTGAATCTTTAACAACATTTAGTTTGAAATTAATCAATGCCAGGGAAACCCCAGATTTATAGAATAATAGCCTTCAACAACCACCACTTTTTGAGCACAGGGTGACAAACTCTATGCCAAGAAGTGATATTCATGAATGATCTTACCTAACCTTCTCGATAGTTTCCTGTGGTGTAGCTGTCATTCTCCCTACTTTCTTGATAGAGAAACTCAAATGTAGGGAAGTTAACTAGCTTGCTAGTAAATAACAAGAAACAAAAACAAAATAACAAAACAGGCTTGTAAATGACGAAATCATCCACTGAACCCAAGCCCCAAAGTCAACCAAGCCCATGGTGGTGCTGACCACTGCTCTCATTGGCCTCACTTGCTATACCCATATAGGACCTCTTTAAGAAACTGTTTTAAAGGAATACACACTTAGGTACAACTAGGGGGGGAAAGTGGGGCTGGTACTAATTTGGAGATAGCTGTGTGTTAGCATGTGCACTGCGTCACAGGACAGTTTCCCAGGGCCTCTTTGCTGACCCTTTGGGTCCTTTGCCCTCTGATCGCCACAGCTGACTCAGGGACCCAGAGCCCAGGGGAAGAGGAGGAGTGGACCTGGCCCCCAGCTGGTGCATCACAGATTTGGGCCTCAGGATCAAGTCAGGAAGGACAGTCTCCTGCCATGTCTTTTCCTTTAGGCCCCAAAAGTCATGGGTCACAAACTAGCTAGAGAGGTCAGCCTCATACCAGCTGTTCTCAATTTCTGGGTGGGAGGTGGTGACCTTGGTTGAATCAGCCCTGGATGAGAACTGGATTTCTCTGTCAAGTGGTGAGCATCTGTGGAACGTTTCTCCAGAGGCAACTCCCAGCCTAGAATATACTGTGTTGACTTCCCAGCTGTTTTTGAGACACCCTTCAAAATGCCTCAAGATTTTCTCTTGTTGAATTTTCCTTGGCCCACATTTGGCCTTTTCCAGTTTTGTTGGCCTTAAAAACTGCAGGCTCACTTGACTCGCGATTTTGCATTCATCTGTAGGAGACATCAGTGAGTAAGAACAGACGCCCATCTGGCACCAGCAAAGGCTGTCCTCACATTGTGTTGCCTCACCAACTGGCCCATCCTTCGTGACACTGGGTGTACCCTAATTCTCTATTCTCCTTGAACCTTCAACTTTCTGTCAAAAAAGAGAAAATGGCTTTTTTGTTGAGTTTACAGATTCAGCCACCATTTAACTGTTAATGTAGGTTTTTCATTTCCCTAGTTTGGGGAGAATGCACACCCTCTGCCCGTCTAGCCCTTTCCCTAATTCTCTTATTTCAGGCCTTCACCTTTTGGGGAGAGCTCTCTTGGTGTCATCAGCCTCCTTTGTAAACATAATACTTTCTTTTTTGTGTCTGTTGCTTTTAAAGATATATAGTCTCTGCTTTTATGATCGTGACCTTTGCTCATTTCTTCTGCTCATGTAAACTCTTTAAAAGGCACTTTTCTCCTGGCCCTCCCTTTCCTGTTCTATTTCCTCTTGTCTCAGAGAATGATTTTAAGGTGGTGAGTACAAATTTCCCCCTCCACAGTCTCTCTGAATTGCCTAGAAGAGCCCGGCTGCTTATTTTGCACCCGACTTCTCACTGGACACCCTCCCATGCTTAGTGCGCGGGTCCTCACTGACATCTCTGGGAGAGAGATGCTACTATTACCATTTAATAAAGATGAAGAAGTTGTGCCGAAACACAAGATGCTGGGAGCAAACGGAGGTTATTAAAGGAAATTTTGTCTTTTTTACCCCATTGCCTCCAAGCTTTTTTACCTTTGGTAATTATACAAGAATGCTGTCCAAAGGAGAAGGATCTCATCCGATAATTTATGGAGGAGGTTTTCTAAAATGGAGGGCCCTCGGGGCAGTATTTCTCTAATCACCTAACCAAACTCCTGTCCTTCAAAGCCCAGCTCAGATCTCACCTCTTCCACAAGGCCTTGCCTGGTAACAGCCCTGCCGGTGCTCTGTTGTGCCTTTGAATAACCCTGAAGCCTGTTCGATCCTGTATTTGGCACCTACTTATTCACACGTTCATTTCATTCTTCATGTTGTGGCACATCCCCCCCTCCCATCATCAATGTCTTAAGGACAACAGTACTTTCGTGTGCTTTATCTTCCAAAGGGCCCTGAACATAGTTTGCACCCCAAGAATATATTTTGATGAACTGAGTAGATCACATCTGTGGATTATTTGATAAAATTCTGGCTATTCTCTTTCATTTTGGATTTCTCTCTCTCTCTCTCTCTCTCTCTCCTTTCATTTCTTAAGTCCAGAGATATACTCTTTTTCTCTCCTTTCTTTCTACTCAAAAGCCCTGAGGTGTTTCCAGGTTGCTTAAAAGTCACCTTCCCAAGCTCCCGCTGGGGGCATCTCCCTCCTTTGAGCTCCCACACCTCTTAATAGCAACAACCTTCACAGTGCTCCAAGCCTATGTAAACTTGCATTAATATACTTTCATCATACATTCTTTCAGAGGACAATTAATCAATCTCATTTGAACTCTTCTTACATTCCAGACCCTTGATTGGGGTGGGGGGTCAGGAGCGAGGAGTCAAACGAGGGCCGTGGGGACCGCAGTCCCTGTCTGTGTTCAAGGAGCTGAGCCAGCCGGTGCAGCCTGGTAGGCGGCGGCAGAGGGCAGGCAGATCTGCTGCGTGGGGGACGCTCGTCTTGACTGGAGGAGCTGGGACGGCTCCCGTGAAGAGCCGCCACTGTGGACAAACTACGATGTGTCCAATAGGACTAGAGTGTAAAATGGACTAAAGATAGAGGCACAAGAGTGGCAAGAGATGTTATAATAGCAAATATCTGGAAACAGCCTAAGTGTCCATCAGTAGAGAAGTAGACTAAAAAAGCTGTGGTACACACAATGGAATGCTACCTGGCCATTAAAAAGAAAGAAAGAAGGAAAAGAAAAAGTGAAATCTTACCCTTTGGGACAGCATGGATGGCCTGGAGAACATTAGGCTAAGTGAAATAAGCCAGTCGGAGAAAGACGAATACCATATGACTTCAGTAATATGCGGAATCTAATGAACAAAATAAACTGATGAACAAAATAGAAACAGAGGCATGGGCACATGGAACAGACTGACAGATGTCAAGGAGAGGGGGGAGGGGAGAGCAGATGAAAGAAGGTGAAGGGATTAGCCAAAGAACATACATGTATGACCCATAGACACAGACAACAGTGTGGTGATGGCCTGAGGGGAGGAAGGCGGGGACTGGATGGAAGTGAGCAAAAGGGAAAAACATGGGGACATCTGTAATAGCATCAACAATAAAAATTAAGGGAAAAAAAAAAAGGTGTGACAGAATCAAAAACAGGGGCCCATCCTGTAGGACCCGGTAAGCCCTGCTAAGGAAATTGAAACTGAGAGCCGTGAGAAGCCCCTGAAGGGAACTGGTCAGGGGTGAGGGCCGCTCTGAAAGCCTGTCACCCTGACTTGGGCTGAGGTCTTTGAAGACAGAAGCATGTGTGGCTTTTCGGTAACCTTATGGTACTTTGAACATAAGTGCTTACTCTATTGATAGGGACACAATATAGGGCCAGAATTTTGGCTTTCCTCCCTCTCAGCCCATTGCCTGGAAGGAAGTGAAGAAGGACAGTGGGCTCAAGCTACATTTGAGCGCTTCCTCTGTGTTGGGGAATTGGGAAAATAAGGAGATACTGGTCAAAGGGTATAAACTTTCAGTTACAAGGTTTACAGGTTTGGGGATCTAATGTACAACATGGCTTTTTTGTTTGTTTGTTTTGTTTTGTTTTATTTATTTAGGAAATCTTTGTCAAGCACCTAACTGATACCAGAAACTCTACTGATAGTGAATGAAAGCACCTATGGTTACTGAGGAAGATAAATATGCATGGTCTTAAAAAAAATAATGTACAAAATAGTGATTTTAGCTAATAATACAGTATCAAACACTCGAATGTTGCTAAGAGAGACCATCTTAAGGATTCTTGCCACACACACAAAAATGGTAATATATGGTAGCAATCATTTCACAATATATTAATGTACCAAATCAACACATTGTATACCTTAAACATAAAAATGTTATGTGTCAATTATATCCTAATAAAAGTGGGTTTAAAATTAAAATTAAAAAAAGGCAAAGATGAAAACAAGGAAGCCAGATAGGAGGTCTATAATAGGCCGATTAAGAGACCAGGATGATAGAGGGAATGAGAGGTGGTTGAACCGAGGATGTGAGTATGAAAGAAAGTCAGAATGGCTTCAAAGTTTTTTGGCTTGAACAACTAGAAGATTGGGACTGCTATTTACTCAGGAGGAAAAAAAAAGAAATTCGAATAGGAAGACTAAAAAGAGAAGGTTAGGGGCTAGGGTGGAAAGAGTTAGGAGTTTAGTTTCAGAGAGTTTGACCTTTTTAGATTCCACATATAAGTGTGACCATAGAGTAGTTGTCTTTCTGTCTGACTTATTTCACTTAGCATCAGGAGCTCAAGTATCTCCTAGTTGTGCAAATGGCAGGATTTCCTTCTTTTCTATGACTGAATAATGTGCATTGTATTTGGTCCTTCTACATGGTTTCACTTCCCATGGTTTCAGTTATCTAGAGGCAGCCACAGTCTGAGAATGTCAAGTGGAAAATTCCAGAAATATAAAAATTCATAAGTTTTAAATTGCATACCATTTTAAGGAGGGGAATGAAATCTCATGGTGTCCCTGCTCAGTCTTCTCTGGGATGTGAATTATCCCTTTGTCCAGAGTCATACATTGACCTGCTCTTATGCCAATACCATGCTGTTTTGATTAGTATAGCTTTGTTGTATATTCTGAAATCAAAACCTCCAGCTTTGTTCTTTATTCTCTAGATTGTTTTGGCTATTCAGAGTCTTTTGTGATTTCATAAAATTTTTTTTCTATTTCTGAGAAAAATACCCATGGACTTTTAATGGAGATTGCATTGAATTTGTAGAATTTGGAAGTGTCAAAACTTTTACAATATTTTTTCAACCTATGAGCATGTATCTTTCCATTTATTTGTGCGTTCTTTAATTTCTTTTATCAATGTTTTATAGTTTTTAGTGTACATGTCCCTCACCTCCTTGGTTAAATTTATTCCTAGCTATTTTATTCTTCTTGATGCAATTGTAAATGGGATTGCTTTTATAATTTCTTATTCTTAAATTTTATTATTGAGAACAGCAATGCAACTTATTTTTCTATATTGATTGTTTTGTATCTTTCAACATTACTAAAGTTGTTAGTTCCAAAATCTTTTTCATGTAGTCTTGAGGGTTTTGTACGTATAATATCATGATATCTGCAAACAGTAAGTTTTCCTTTTTTTTTTTTCCAATTTGGATGGCTTTTACTTATTTTTCTTCCCTAATTGCTCTGGCTAGGACTTGCAGTACTATATTGGATCAAAGTGGTAAGAATGGGCATCCTTGTCCTCTTCTTGATCTAGAGGAAGAGCTTTGAGGTTTTCCCCACTGAGTATGATTTTAGTTGTGAGCATGTCATATATGGTATTTATTATGTTGAGGTACATCTCCTCTTTACCATTATGAGAGTTTTTATTATAAATGAATGTGAATTTTGTCAAATGCTTTTTCTCCATCTATTGAGATTATATGATCTTTATCCTTCATTTTGTTAATGTGTGGCATGTTTTTGATTAGCAAATGTTGAACCATGCTTGCATCCCAGGAATAAATCCCACTTAATCCTGGTGGATGGTCCTTTTATTGTATTGTTAATTTCAGTTTGCTAATATTTGTTGAGGATTTTTGAAGGGTTTTTAGCCAGGATACTGGCCAGTGATTTTATTTTCTTGTAGTGTTCTTGTTTGGTATAAGGGCCATGGTGACCTTCTAAAATTTGAGAGTGCTCTTTCTTCAATTTATTTTGGAAGAGTTTGAGACAGTTTGTTGTTAATTCTTCTTTAAAAATTTGGTAGAACTCACTAAAGATGCTGTTTTGTCCTGGACTTTTTTTTGTTGGAAGGTTTTTTTTACTGATTTAATTTTCTTCTTTGTTATTGTCTGTTCAGTTTTTCTGTTTATGAGTCAGTCTTGGTAGGTTATATGTTTCTAGGAATTTATCCATTTCTTCTAGATTACCCAGTATTTTTGTTGTTGTTGTTTACTTGTATCTCATGATACTGTATTTTTGTGGTATCAGTTGTAATGTTTTCTCTTTCATTTCTGATTTTGAGTCCTCAGTTCTCTTTTTTTCTGAGCTGTCTAGCTAACACTGTGTGTTGACTTTATCTTTTCAAAAGCTAGCTTGATTCCATTGATCTTTTTATTGTTTTCTGGTCTCAACTTCCTTTATTTTTGCTCTGATGTTTGTAATTGTCTTCCTTCTGCTAACTTTGCACATAGTTTGTTCTTCTTTTCTAGTTTCTTCAGGTGTAAACTTAGATTGTTTCTTTGAGATCATTCTATTGTCTTAATATATGCATTTATCTCCAAACTGTCCTCTCAGAGCTGCTTTCGGTGTCTCATAAGATTTGATATGGTAGTACCTCCATTTCTATTATAATTCAAGATACTTCTTGGTTTCCCTTTAGAATTTTTCATCCATTCTTTGGGTGTTCAGGAGCATTTTGTTTAATATGCACTTATTTGTGTATTTTCCAGCCTTCCTCTTGTTACTGATTTCTAGTTTTTGTACCATTGTGTCCGGAAAAAATACTTGTTATGATTTCAGTCTTCTTAACTGTGCTAAGACTTGTTTTGTGACCTGTCACATGATCAATCTTGAAGAAATTTCAGCATGAATTTGAGTAGAATGTGTATTCTGTTGCTGTTGAATCAATATTCTATATATGTCTGTTTGGTTTATTTTACATAACATTTGATTTCCTGTTGATTTCCCATCTGGATGAGTTACCCTTTTTTGAAAATGGAGTGTGGTCCCAGCTGCTGTAGCTCAATGGATTGAGCATTGGCCTGTGAACCAAAGGGTCACTAGTTCAATTCCCCAGTCAGGGCATATGCCTGGGTTGCAGGCCAGGTCCCTAGTAGAGGGCATGTGAGAGGCAACCACACATTGATGTTTCTCTCCCTCTCTTTCTCCCTCCTTTCCCCTCTGTCTAAAAATAAAATAAATAAAATCTTAAAACAAAAAGAAAAAAAGAAAAGAAAATGGAATGTTGAAGGTCTTGCTATTATTGTATTGTTATTTCTTACTCCTGTCAAATATGTTAATACTTGCTTCATATATTTAGAAGCTCTGATATTGGATACATATATACTTATGATTGTTTTATCTTTTCAATGAATTTACCCTTTTCTTATTATATAATACTTGTCTTTTATTCTGATTATCATTATCAACTTTAAGTTTATTTTTTCTGATATAAGTAGGCTACCCCTGCTCTCTTTTGGTTTCCACTTGCATGGAATGTTCTTTTTTTTTCCTTTTATTTGAGCCTCTGTGTGTCCTTAAAGCTGAAGTAAGTCTCTTCAAGACAGCATGTACTTTAGTCTTTTTTTTTTAATCCATTCAGTCACTCATTGGGAATTTAATTCATTAATATTTAGAGTAATTATTGATAAGCAAAAATTTACTAATGCATCTTACTTATTATTTCCTGGTTGTTATAAAGTTTTACCTTTCTTTTCTTCCTTTCTTGTTGCCTTACTTCATAAGTTGATTGTTTGCCACAGTGAAGTGCTTTGACTCTTTCTCTTTAGCTTTGTGTTAACTGTTGTGGATTTTGGCATTGTAGTTACCAAGAGGTTTACATAAAATATATGTATGTATATATATTTACATATTACAGTCTATTTTATGCTGATAACAATTTAACTTTAATTATGTACAAAAACTTTATACTTTTACGTCTGTTTCAGAGGTCATCATTTACCGTATTTTTTGTTGTGTGTTCATTAAGAAATTGTTGAAGCTATACCTATTTTTATGCTTCCGTACTTTAGCCTTTATTGTAAAGTAGTTAGGACATCACCATATTACAACATTAGTGTATTCTGAATCTCGCTGTATGCTTACCTCTACCAATGTGTTATATATTTTCATATGTTTTCATGCTACTAATTGGCATTCTTTTGTTTCAACTTGAATAATTCATTTCAGCATTTCTTGTAAGTTTGGTTTAGTGGTGGTTAATTTCCTCAGTTTCTGTTTATTAGGGAAAGTCTTTATTTTACTTTCAGTTTTGAAAACAACTTTACTGGGTAAAGTATTTTTGGCTGACAGTTCCTTTCTTTTAGCACTCTGATATATTATACCATTCTGTCCTGGCCTGTAAGGTCACTGCCAAGAAATCCACTAAAAGACTTATAGGCATTCCTTAGTATGAAAGAATTATTTTTCTCTTGCTTTTTAAAAATTATCTCTTTGTCTTAGGTTTTAGGCCACTTTATTATTATGTCCTGGAAAAGAACATTTTGAATTAAAGTTTTGAAGTGACCTTTTAAAATATTTTCTTAGCACAGAGTTATTCTTTAAAACACAAATTAGTTCCTGTTTCTCCTTTTTCTGAGAACCCTTTAATATCATCATCTTACTTAAAGACCAAAGGACTTAAAATGCTCTGTACCTGGGCCCTCAACCATCTGAACTTATTCCCCACCAATCTTTTTAGCCCTCATTCTGTCCACCCTCAGTCTTCCTATGCTCCTACGCTCACTTCAGTGCTTTTCATTTGAAGTCCTGTGCTTGATATTGTCTTTCTCAAATATCCACATCGCTTGCATCTTTACTGCTTTCAAATGTTAGCTTATCAGTGAGGATTCCTTGACAAACCTATATTTTAAAAATCCTCCATTCTTCCCAACAGCCAGCACTTCCTTCCACCCTTACCCTGACTTACTTTCCTCCATGACACTTCTTTCAGTTTTACTTTATTCTGTGTCTGTTTCTCCCAACTAGAATATAACTCCAGGAGGATAGGGGCTTAGTGGTTTTGCTGTTTCATTTTTTTCATTGCTGGATGCCTAACTCCTAGAAATGTCCCTGACATCATTTTTAAGAGTGGATGCTTAAACATATTTGTGAATGAATGACTGAAGGAATGCTTATATAAAACCAGGGTGTTAAGAAATTTGATCCCTAAGGTCTCGTTCAAATCTGCTTGTCCCTGATTTTGCACAGTTAATAAGTACTTTCTCTTTTGCACTTAGGACTCGAAAGTGCATACAAAACCACTATGGTAAGAAAGAACAGCCTCAGCTGAATTAATGCACATAATTATAATAGTTTTTTAAATAAATTCTGTGTGCTTTAAATGAACTCATTTCTTCCTCACAGCAACCTTATGAGACCGGTATTATTATTTGCACTTACCAGATGCAGAAATTGAGAAGAAAGGATTGGTATCTAGCTAAAGGTTACACAGCTAGTAACTGTCAAAGACTTGAACCCAGAGCTACAGTTCTTCATTGTATATCATCCCCTATGGAATACAAAAATAAAAATTTTTAAAGTCAATGACATATAACCTTTAAAACATAACTAGTATTTGCTTCCATTGTAACATACTCTGCCTTAAAATATTTCATTGTAATACGCATATTTGAAACATGGTATTATAAACATTTATTTCATAAAATATACCTATTAATAGGTGACATTGTAAGTAATGGAAATAAAGATATTATAATTTCTTCAACCATTTTTTTTCTCTTTGATTTTTTTCTTCTGCTTTTAACTCTTAAATTGTTTGAGCTTTTCATTAGTCTTTGTGTATTTGGTGTGTTAGAAACTGTGGCGTCATTCCAACTACTGGAATTTTCACATGATTGCAAGGGGATTATTAACTCATCTGAAACTCAGTCTGAGGCTTTATGAGATTACAGGACGGGATTATTTTCCTTTTCTGTCACTGTCTTCTCTTTAGCTTTGAGGTCCTCACGATGCTTCATGATCAGAAGCTTGGCAGTTATGTAAACCTGTTTTGTCAGGTAAGGGGCTCAGGGGTCCTGCCCATAGGGAGAAGGGGGTGGGGACTGGTGGAGTCAGCTGGTTGAGCACTAAATACCGCCGGTGGAGTGAACCTCCTACCGTGAAGCAAAGAGAGATGAAATCCTTGGTAAGAATAACAGTTTATTCTAGTCTGTGCTTAACATTTTACATTCCCATTAATCTTTAGCACATTCCTGTGAAGAATGTACTATTTTTCTGAGTTTTACAGGTGAGGTTTCATGGCATGTAACTAGTACCCTGCAAGGCCGAATTGAAAGCCAGGTACTTTCCATCACACTGTTACTCACACGTCATCCTGTTCCTCAGAGCTAAATCAAGAACTGCCTGCCGGAGAAGGATGGAGGGCACCATAAGCATATCAAGTTTCAAACAACAACACTCACATTTCTATTCACATGACTATTCTCTGTAAGGAATAAAGAAAGTGGTCAGTGAATGTGCCCGTGAATCTTTAATTCTGTGAATTTAAATGGTCTGAATTCATTCCTGTCAATGTAGGGAAGAAGTGTAGTATCTTTATGTAACTACCATTTTACTCAACACCTAAGTAGAAATCTCATTTCAGTCTGAATTAAGAATTGATTAGAGGGTAAAATGTCAAACTGAGCAGAGGAATTCCTTTTGAAATAGCATAAAAGAAATCCCCCAAAGAAAGCATATTTGTCAAGTGTATATGCAAAGGAAAGAGTGGCCCCTTTCAAGAATGAATGTTGGCAAGACAAGCAAAAAGATTTGTGAGAAACTGCCTGGTAAGAGAGGGAAATGTAGGCAGGTGGCCTCGAATATATGGGAACAAAAGTATCTTTGTTCTCTGAAGCTGAAGAGTGCTGGTAAAACTGAAATAATCTGTAATTGCAGTTAATTGTCATCTCAGTATCTTTTATGGAAGTTTTCTTACCACTCTAACAGCTGGAGAGTGTGTGTCTTTGCGGGGGGGCAGGGAGAAAGAGCCCCAACCCCTTACTGGTAAGCCAAGAGTGGAAGTTAATGATCAAGAGTCTTCATGCAACAAGCACTCTCCCCTCACGTTGAGTTTGGAAAAGAAAAGCTGCTTCTCTACCCTTCCTTCTGCTGGTGCTCACCTCCACATGGCCCTTCAACCGACAAAACCAAGGTCTTTTCTCACTGAATCTGGTTCTCACTCAGCTGATAAGTACAAAGCAATAGAACCAGGCAGGAAGTCAAAGCTAAGAAGGAATTACCCAAAGCAGGAGGATTTTTGTGACAAATCAACTGGTTTTCCCTATGACAGACTGAAGAAGGAGCAGTGGTAGTGTGTGTGACAGGGCAGCTGTGTGCCTACCTGCCTACATGAAAAGGTTCATTCTGAACTATTATTTCCAGAGAAGGCAAGAGGCCAGTAAAGCTTTGTGACTGCTGGTTCATCTGTCACTTCCTGCAGTCTCCCCCATTCAAGCCCACCTGCAGGTTCAGAGCAGCAGGCCTGCCGGCACCTTCATTGACAGGGCACTAGCATCACCTGCCCCAGCTGGTTGGCATCCAGATGAGGCCCTGACAGGGGAAGCTCTTGAGTTCATGGAATCCTAAGTTCCCTTCGCCCTGGGAATGGGAGACTAGCAAATGAGAAGAGTGGGAGGTTCCCAGAGTTCAGCCAGAGGATGGATGGGGGAATGAGGTTGACAGTGTCCCTAAAGGGCTGAAATTTAAAAAGATAAATAATTAGATCTCTGCTTTTAAGTGACATTGCTGTTGCTTTTACTGTGCTGGCTTTGAGTAGGGTGCTGGGGGAATCACCCAGTCAAGCTCAGAGCTTACGAAGTGGCAGTCATGTCCTGGGCTCAGGAATGATTATTTAAATCAAATTTGGCCCAGGATGAACAGAGAGGGGAATATGGGAAAGGGATTCCCTTAATGAATGATGAAAATAATTTCTCTGTCGATTTGGGAAGGGGGGGAGGCTGGGTTGGAAGGGAGAAGGGCTGAAAGACACATAACTATATCTAGTTACTAAGTTTAATACCTTGTGTTTCTAGGAAGTGTTTTAGCAGGGGGTGCACTGGTGCTGTGTGAGGGGTGCTTCACATTACAGATAAGGGGGAGGGATGAGGACAACCTAGCCCCCAGCTCCCTGAAGCCATGTGGGATGTATGAGGACATACACCATGTCTATCTGGTGCCTCCCAGGCCACTTCTCGCCTCTCCTCTTGCCTAATATGACCTGCGTTTTGGATGGGCAGGAAGAGGAATTTGTGGATGGGCAGGAAGAGTGGATGTGAACAGGAAGATGTGAATCTAAAATCAGTGCTGGCCTTAGACCAGAGCAGTGTGACTCAGCCACGGAGTATCTGAGGCTGCTGATAGCCCTCACAGACTATACACCAGAAAGGGTGGTCGGTCTAAGGTGAGCAGAGGTACTTACTGCTCTGCTCCTGGCCTACCCTGCCCACACATGTAAGGTGAATAGACTGAGTAGAGAACTGGGGGGAAAAAAGTTGAATATCCACACTATTCAACCAGAGAAATATTTTGGTCATAATTATATGGATATTATTACTTTAGATATAGTTTAGCATTAAGAATAACCATCTAAAAATACCTTTAAATATTTTATTTATCTTTAGAGAGGGGAAGGGAGGGAGAAAGAGAGGGAGAGAAGCATCAATGTGTGGTTGCCTCTCAAGCACCCCCTACTGGAGACCTGCCCCGCAACCCAGGCCTGTGCCCTCACTGGGAATCGAACTGGCGACCCTTTGGCATTCAATCCACTGAGCCACACCAGCCAGGGCTAAAATTATTTTTAAAAAGGAAATTCTTTTCATTCCCCTTGCCTCATCAAGAAGGCAGTAATTTAGTCAGTAAACAGAAACTTCAACAAGACAATACTTAGAGTGCATTAAATAAATATAAATTTTATTAAAAACACTCACATAGCGTTATCAGGAATGATATAATAATAAACACTTTGAAATAACTTGCATTCATAACATTACAATACTTACAGTATTTATAACCATCCTCAGATTTTATAGACAAACCAACATCTCATGAAAATGAAATGAAACTAAGTTTTTAAAAAAGCATAGAAAAATGCACACAGAGCTCATTATCTTAGTGTCAAACTGCAAAAGTTTCCTATACAAGTTGACCACTAGCTTTAGAAGTGAACTGTACATCACTGTGCGTCAATCAAGATGAAAAAAATCATTCAAGTAAAGTTGACACCACTCAGAAGCATTTTCAAGTATGGCTACATAGTCAACCTGATATTCCTATATAAGCAAATTAGAGATCTGCTTTCCATTCATTCTGAGGCAGGTTTTATATTTACAATTATAGATCTGATATTTACAATATGCCACTTAACTTCTTCTTCTTCTCCCTACCTAACCTCTCCCCAACCCCCTAGCTATACTTCCTGCTCTTGCTGGCCAGCAGTTTGACAAGTGACAGTGGATAATATAAAAACGAAATATTCATATATGGATGGCTGATTCAAAACCGACAAATGTGCACGTAGTAACCAAATAATTTGGGCTTAGATATATGGTATATGCAAAATACTAAATTCATGTGGTTCAACATACGCAAAGCAAATGTCTTTGAAATGATTGTAAATTGGTTACAGACAGAAACTAGAGAAAGTTTTTAAAAAGACAGAAGCCATGTTATAAAGAAAGATTTGATCAATAAAACTTAAAGGCTTCATTTGATTAAGAGTTTACTTGAAATATTAGTACGCAAAAAATTTACTTAGACCAAAATGTAATTGTTCAGTTGATGGCACACCAGGCCCCTAAGCGTCTTGCCTTTCTGGGGAAGGCCTTACGGACCGGCACCTATCCTGACTACAGGGTCAAACATCTGCATTTAGAGAGTTGAAAGACTCTAGCCAGCAGCCACTTGCCAAACTCCTGCCTTACAATTTTCCCTTTATCAACTCAGTGCATTCTATTTTCATGTAAAATTTTTTTTCTGCTTGAAACAGTCAAAATATTCCCCAAACTTTTAAAATGCTTTTCTTTACAATAAAAAGAGTCAACAGATTTATAAAATTAGTTTCTGTTACATTAGGACATATACAAGCAAAATAGGAGGGATTCCAAATAAAAAGGTTAAATCCCTGAAAAAAGAATATATTTATTAACCTACAACAATTTTACATAAACACAGGTGACATGTTGGCAGAAGGAGAACATGAGCTGAAATATCCCTGATTTTTAGAACAAAAAGGTTGACGTTCAAGTTATACTTGCTAAGAAATCAAGTATTGAAAAAAAAGGTATACTTTTTAATAATAAAAAAGAAAGTCTTGGAAAAAAATGATGGTACACAATGCTATAAGCTTTCACTCTCAGTTCAATATCCCGTCGCCAAACTAGTGTTGAGGTATATGACAAGTAGGAACATCACTCAAGCCTTTGATGAGTTCTTAGCTCACATTATAATATATCTGTAGCAGGCTGAGTAGCACCGTCAGGATGTGAATTCTGCTTCAAATCCATAGATATATATCTATCTGTATATATTTACTTTTTTTACAGTACTAAAATACTAAAGCATTGTGTTAAAAAAGTTTTGTTTACAATTAATTTACTTACTATACATCTCTTTGACTTCTTCTTTGTACAAATTAATGATTTAAAACCACCACAGCAAACTAGCTGCCTGTTTTTGTTTTTTTTCTTTTTTCCTTTTAATGAACAGGTTCACACGGAACTAACCCTGTTTTTTCATCTTATGCGGGCATCGGTCTGCTCGGTCTTCCTGGTAAAGAGGACACTTAAGCTAAGAAGACAACATCACAATGCACAGCTGTCACCACAGAGGCAGACTGACACTCAGCTCGCTGAGGAGCAGACAGATCCGTAAAACCGCTTTGCGTCAGGAACAGCTCGGCTGAGTCTGTGGCACGCAGTTCATTAGTACTGCAGGTGATAGAAAATTCTTAAAACTATGTGTTTGAGCAATGAACTTGTCATACAATTCCGTATGAAACTTTTACAGTATACCATGTGAGATGAGCACCAGAAAACATGTTTTATGGACTAATGTATTCCCTTAAATCCAGTAAGCCCCCTTTTGGATTTAACTGGCTGTATGAAAAATGGTCACATTGCTCATCAGCAGAGGCATGGATAAAAAGCAAAAATATTTTAAAAGCTTCCCTTTCCTTAAAAAAGATCAACTTTGCCTTTTAAAAGGAAAGGAAACTTTTTCAAAAACATCTCAGTACCTTAGCATTGTTCAAGTTGTCAAAGCTTAGGTAGGCAAAGTGCTTCTAAGACACCATTTAAAATATTTATACATATACATGTGTGTGCACATATACATATGTGTGTCTATATATATGTACATATATACGTTTATTGTCCTACAAGGACTTCACTGGAATAAAATCCAGGGGCCTTTAAAATGTCCACATTTTAAAAACAGCTGTGTAAGAATAGGTAATTATGACAAAAACTTGAATGAAAAGGTACCCCTATTATTGAAGGGCATTGGAGTACACCGATAGCATCTTGATGATATAAAGGCATTAAATTTTTAAATGTTAAAGACACCATTTTCTTAGCACCATTTCTTAGAACATCCAAACAAATTCAGTGTTTTGCTGTCTATTCATTTATGTTTCCTGGAACTATTTTGATAAATAAAAGTTCATATTAAGATTACAGTAAAAACTGCATGTTAAAAAGCAATAATTCCAGTATTTCAGTACATCGTATGTTCAGCACCAGATGGTATTTAAGAGTCCTGCCACTGTAATACTACAGTACTTGTTTGATTTGTGTCATGACTATGCAAACTTGGTATTATTAAAAGTGGTCACAGATGTGTAGAGTTGTAAGGGGGAAGAAAGTTACATTTACATATCATCTCGTCCAATAATAGAACCAGTGTTTAAAAATGTAAATTGTGGAACCGTTTCTTCCCCACCTTCTTTTTGCATAGAATGCTTTGGTCTTTTGCCCAGATGCCATCTGTGACCACCTAGGAGTCAGTGGGAACTAAGTGCTATGGTAAGATGACCTCTTTTTTTTGCTGGTGAGCTGAGGTTCTTCCCACCACATTTGTCATGAATACTGTATCCTTTCCCCACTGCCCAAGTCATGAGAACTACACTATGGACAGGTTGGTTGTGGTCTTGTCAAATGAGGTAACCAACACAAGGGGCGGCATCATATGTATCTGTTGTAAGGCCCTGTGACCCGAGTGAAGGCGTATGGAGATGTAGTCACTGTGGAGTCTGTGGTCACAGACATGGTCCGTTCGGCGAGGGACTTGATGAAGCGCAGGTAAGTGGGCTCGGAAGGTTCGTGCGGCTCATGGGGCTCTCGTTTCACTTTCTTGCCATGAGATTTCTGAGGCACATAGTCCGGGCCATACTTTTCACACTCTTCTTCTTTCTCGCGGGCTTTTTCGGCCATTTTGGCTTCCCAGAGCGCCAAGCCATGTTTTGGCTCATTCATGCTCTTGTGCTGGTAAAAGACAAGAGATATCCGGGTGGGGTGATTCCTGTTTGGATTCTTTAAAGGGGTTGTGGCATGCAGCTCACGCTTTGCACACTCAATGAGAATTGACCCATGAGTTGGAGCCACAGCCACTCCCCCGATGTCGGGGTCCAGAAAGCTCTGCTCGCTGTCTGACCAGACCTCATCGTTTTCTTCGGTGGCAGAAGGCTGCTTTTCCTGACTGCCTGCATCATGGAATTTGTATATGCCTTCTTGGACAGAAGCAGTTCTATTATGGTTAAGACCAGGAAGCATCTTAGATAGCCCGTTGGCTGTGTGGGAAAGCACATCATTCTCCTTGTTTTGGAGATGCAGGGCGTGCAGAGAGCTGTTGAACATGCCTGGAGCTGCACTGTAGTTGTGCATGATATGAGGAGATGGGTGATGTTCGCCACTTTTATAGTCTATGTTTGGATTGCTCATGTTGGGTGGCAGTCTAGCAGCAGCTCCCATGAAGTGACCACCCATCTCGTGCGTGGAATAAGGAGGGAATGTCCCTACATGGTGTATATTTGGCCTAATAGTACAACTGCTGAAGGTATCTCCCTGCATACTTTGGTTTCCATAACCTAAGTACTTAGAAGTAAAACTCTGGCTATTCCCAAACCTTGGCTGGTACAGTGTATGGATGGGTGGTAGATTTAGCTTAGAGAGAGGGTCTTGGTTTGGATACCTGTACAGATCCATGGGCTGAGACTGGGGAGAATAAGAGCCCAGGTACCGGGAGCAGTTGTCCACTGTTACGTTTCCATTGCACTGATATGATGGATACTGATTATTCTGATTTAAAAGCCCGGGGTAGGGGTTCATGGGGTTAGACGGATTCAAATATGAGCCCACAGTTTGGGATGAGGTGGAATAGAAGTTCATACAGTTGGCGCCTTCATATATATCTGAAGTGTGTGAAGAGCTTGGATAAGGAGTAACTGGATTGGGCCGTCTCATATATACACCGGCGGATCCAGAAGAAGAGTAAGAGTTGACCGCCTCTGACTGAGGGTTAATAGTCAAGGGGTGATGTGGCGGCAGCGGCGGTGGCGGCGGCGGTGGCGGCGGCTGGGGCGGCGGCAGCTGCTGGGGTTGCTGCAGCTGTGGCTGCGGCTGTGGCTGCGACTGTGGCTGCGGCTGTGGCTGCGGCTGTGGCTGCGGCTGTGGTGGCTGCTTCTGTAGCTGCGGAGGTTGCTTCTGTGGTGGCTGGGGTTGTGGCTGCGGCTGCTGCGGCTGCTGCGGCTGCAGCGGTTGCTGGGGCTGCTGCGGCTGCTGGGGCTGCTGCGGCTGCTGGGGCTGCTGCGGCTGCTGGGGCTGCTGCATGACTGGTCCTGAAAGTTCCAAAAGTTTTGTGGACAAGATAAGAAAGAGCAGGGACAAGTACGCTTGATTATTATTTTATAAGAAGCTCGTGAGGATGCTTACGTGTATTTAAGAACCACCACTGGGACTATGCAACACCCCTCACACAAATGAGAGCGAAGTCAGGGTTCTGATCATTGTGTGGCATAATTATTTTGGGTCTAAAGTATTAGAAATAAAATGGCAGACCTCTTAACAGTGCAATCTGGTAAGTGAAGACAAGGTAATAAACATCCAAAAGTCATGGCATTGAGAGCATCACATTCTCTGGCGCTGTGCTCTGACCATGCCATGCTTTCTACATGGAGTGCCCTCCTCCCTTCAGCCCATCTCCCTGCCCTTCCTTGGCACGGTTGTCCCTTCCTTGAAGAAGCCTCTATGACCTCATCTTCCAGGGCTTTAGCAGTACTCACTGCAAACACAAGTCCCATGAAGCGACAGTCACAATGGACTGTAATTATGCATTTTTAGTCCCCTCTTTACCTTCCTGAAAAGGATTTCCTGGAGGGAAGGGACCACGCCTTATTTCTCCATTGCCTGGCATGCCATAAAATTGGTTAAATAGTTAAAATAAAGTAGCATAAAATTTGTTATGAAAGATTCAGGAATGCTACGAGAAAAAGAATGACATTCATTTAAACACCCAAAGCATCTTCTATAATACATGAACCCATTTCATTAGCATGCTTTTGAAAAAGGAAATTTACACAGTTGTCAATAGAGCTTTAACAAAAGTTTAAACTTTGCAAGTGACACTTTAAAAAGTCATACTTCTGCTTCATGGCCTCAGTTAAAGTAATCTGAGATAAGAACAAGTGGAGCTGCAAATTGTCAGGCAGCCCTGACAATTGAAACAATTATTACATAAAAACCGGTTAAAACGGAGTAGAGGCCAAGTTCTATGTGCTTATACTTAGCGGCTAACTTACAGGAGATACCAGGGACTGCAGAGCCTTAACTTCTCTTAGCGTGAGACAACTGATCAAATATTTATTAAGTATCTTTTGCATATTATTCTAATTTACTTAGTTTCTTTGAGCTTCGAAAAAAATCAGCAGGTAAATATGAGTTTGTGATGCAATGACGGTTGGTTGTAAACTTAAAAGACACACATTTTTCTTTTGTTAATGGCCCAGTCAATACCATCTCTAAAATTTGGATATGGGCATTACATCGTTGTGTGGTTTTTTTACACTATTAACTGCAGACATAAAGCAAGGGGCTTTGGAAAGAAAATATCAACTTAGTATTGATAAATTGTGATTTATTGTGATGGGTAAAAGCTTTATGTGAACTACACATGGACCTACTAAACCTCAGGTTCAGTGTGGCTAAGGAAAGGTATCTTATTCTCCTGCTACTACCCCCATCAATCTTGTTTCCAAGATTATTTCGATAAATAGTACTGTTTTAGTTATCTAGGTTTAAAACTTTGAAGTCATCCTTAAATTTTTCTTCTCCTCATTCCAATGTTTTGTCACCAGAGTATTTATATTCATTTTGGAAGAATTTACTTCCATCATTTTTGCTACAACTCATTGCTACCACCAAGATTTATACTCTTATTACCTCACTCTTGGTTTATGTATCTGTCTCCAAACTATTTGCCCCTTTATCTCGAATGTGGCCTACCTGTCACTGCTAGATTAATACTAATTTCACCATATCACTTACCTATCAGAAAACTTTGCCATTTATAATAGAATAAAATCCAAAGTTTCCCAACAAGCACAGACTGATGGTGCAATATCTCAGTGCCATCCCCGAGAGTAAAGCTGGCCCTTGCTACTTTAAAGACTCTGGTATAGAACTAGGACCATGATTTAATGTAACCTTCCAAAAGGATTGAGGGTTGGAGGGCGGGGATGGGTGGGGCTGGGGAAACTGGTGGTGGGAATTGTTGACAAAAAAAAAAAAACAGGGGGAGGCTAAGAATAGTATAGGAAATTGAGAAGTCAAAGAACTGATATGTACGGCGCACAGACATGAACGAAGAAGAGGTGTGGGGATGATGGGATGGGGTGCAGGGTGGAGGGGATATAGGGGAGAAAAAAATGGGACAATTGTAATAGCATAATTAATAAAATATACCCCTCCCCAAAACGTAACCTTCTAAAACTGACAGTGTTCATTTTTAAGTATCACGTAATACATATTTCTACAATGCTTCACATCAAATTTACCTGTCAACTGTTTAGCCTGGGTTGCACTTTCGGTCTGTTTTATACGAGACGGGGCTGACTTGTCCTTTTCATTCTTATTTGTGCTGTTCTCCAGAGAGAGAAGCTTCTCAGCTGCAGCTTTCTTGGCTTCTAGTTTCCTTTGTCGGCACGTCTTCACTGGTTCTGCTAACATCCTGACTTTCCGCCGAAAGGAACTCAGTACCTGAATAGCACCAGTTCGTTTTTTCTCCTCCTGAGCTTCTACACTTCCAAACTCATCCACATCAGACACTTTGTAGAGCGGCAGTACGTGGAGCTGCTCATCCTCAGGTTTTCCTCCAATTTCTCGATTGTCTTCTCTAGTGAGGGTGCAGACCTGGCAGGAAATTAAGACAGTACAGTCTCTGTGTCAGTCCAAAAGAAAAGCATGTGCGTGTATACGTGTGTCTATCTTTGTTTCTCTCAGTATTTAGATCTGTGGTGTTGGCCTCCTGGACCCGAGCAGTGGCCATAAAGCCATGCCTGCCTGTTATTAATGAAGACTGGATCAAAAGGGTACAAGGAGATAGACAAGTTCACACTGACCTTTTGTGTGTGTGCCTATCAGGAACTATAATCTCTGGTGATTCTGTTCTTCACATATATTTCTGACTTTAAGGGAATTAGCAATAATCCTACAAAATGAAGCAGTCTTCCACTTTCACACTTCCAAAACAGATGTGATAAATGTACAGCCTCTTCAGAGAAAGGCTAAAAGTTTGTCCTACCAAATGACTTTCTCTATTTTTGGTCATACTACATTCACTTCATCTCATATTTTTGTGCACAATGAAATTTCACATCTTTCCTCACAACTGACTCCTAATTCTCTTTCAGTGTGTTTGAGAAATTTCCACAAGATACCAAGGTGAAATCTAAATAATGTAAAATTGAAGACTTGGTTGATATAGGTAACAGGTAACTTAACACTGTTTCTACCTTCCTTTTCTCTTCTCTGTACTATGTTAAATCTAACTCAATGCTTCTCTTCTCATTTCTTTTCTGAAACATCACTACGTACAAGGAGGTACACCAAAAAGGGGAAAAAAGGTTACTTTTGCTGACTTAATAGTACTTTTTTCTTTTGCCAGCCACAACATTATTTTTGATGAAGCGTTATTGCTTAGTTTTGAAATACTAAGTTTTAGTATTTAGTGTTTTTTGATTAGTGAAGACAATATAACCATGGTTATTCAAAACCCAAGGAAATATAAAATCATTGGAAAATACTCTTGAAAGGAATGTGATAGTTATTATAGCAGGCTTACTTTTATAAAAATGTTTATCATGAGATTGTATTAAAATGAGTTTTTCACTTCCATTCATAAAAGTCTTCCAAATCCATGTCTCTGGGTACTTGTCCCTTTTCCCACACACATTTATCCCCGCTTAGTTCTTATCTAGTGCTTTCTTTCCAGTTTACCTCACAGAACCTGGCAGAGGCAAGTTTCCCTTCATTCAAAATACCTTCTCCATCCTCTTCTGGAATGAAATGCCTCATCTTTAGGACCTCCTACAGCTCCAGCTATCATTTATTTCTTTTCTTCCCAGGAAGTAGCACAGTCTCCTAATGACAAGCAGGTGCTCAATACATGATGAGCGACGATTTTAGAAATTGTGGATGAGCCTTGTATTTGTTCTCTTGGATCACACATCAGGGTATGAGGGCCTGTGGCCAACCTGCGTCATGGCCTGCTTATATATGACCAGTGAACTAAGAATGTTTTTTTGCATTTTTACATTAAAAAGCCCCAAACAAAGAATGTGCCCTATGCAAACCCTATGTGGTCTACAAAGCCTAAAATATTTACCATCTTGCCTTTAATAGAAAAGTTTTTCAACCCCTGCTCTAGACTAGTGATTTTCAAGCTTTTTCATCTCATGGCACATATAAACTAATTATTTAAAGTCTGTGGTACACCAAAAAAAAATTTTTTTTAAAAATATTTTTTGCTGATCTGACAGAAAAAAACAGATACAATTTTGAATCATTCATACCAGATGGCCATTGTTGTGTCGGCTGTTGTCCTTTTTTTTTATTTGACAATCTCAGGGAACAGAGTTCCGTGCTGCTGACTAAACAGTCAGGTATTGCATTTAAAAAATTATTTTTTTTCCATGGACATGAGCTTTATTTGGGCACTGTTGGTGAAGAGGGGGAGGAGATGACTGGTGGGTATACGGGGTGAGGCACTTAACTTGCCTTTTAATTCGGTGCGCGTTGCCTGGAGGTTAGGATGAGTGAGAACAGCTGTAGAAGTGAGAGAGGAGGGAAAGGGAAAGCCATGGAACGGACCCTTCCCTTAGGGAAGGAAGCCAGGACCAGGAGATGGGGACCGGGGGTGGGGAGGGAAGCCATCCTTCACGTACTCAGGCGCAACCAAGGTCACTTCGTGATGTCGGCTTCCCCATCCTGCCTGACCCATCCCAGCTCCTGGCCCAAGTGCCTGCCCTGCTAGCTCGCTCAACTTCCTGTGGAGAGGAGGGAGATGAAGAAGTGGGAATGGTGGCATCCTCTGTCTCTGGGTCCCTTGCCTAGGAAAATTGGTCCCTTAGTCTGCCCTGACATCCCAGCCAGAGTCGGGAGGTCAGGAAGCCAAGGTGCAGGCAGGGAAACGACTGCGCCCTTCCCCACCTCCTCACGTGAGGCTGCGACTCTTGGTTCGGTCCTCATGTATCTTGCCTCTGTTCCTGTTTCCCCGGTCTGGCTGTCCTGCCAGCCAAGCAGATCATGGCAGTCTCCGGTGAGAGTCAGTACAGCACAGCTACCTATGGCCATGAACAAGGGAGGCCACCGTGGCCTCGTGGAAGGCCGCCGACGCTGCACTTAGAGCACTGGGAGGAGCACTCCACACGGGACACAGCCCCCACCTGCTTGGCCAGCACAGTGCCCCGCTCATGTGTAACAGGGATGAGCCACTGCTTGGACAGCTCCCTCAGAAGGATCAGGTCGGTCGGCGTGTCCATTTTACAGCCAACCAGCGCAACCTTGGCACTGGGGCAAAACTCCTGACTCGCCCCTTGTCATTTCTTGAAGACACTGTCCGGTGTTTGTGGTCTGCTAATGTTGAAGCAGATGAGCAAAGCATCTGAATCAGGGGAGCCAGGGGCTGGGTGTCATCGTAGTAAGAGGAGCCTGAGGTGTCCCATGTGAGAGTTCAGCAAAGTGCTTTGTCTGTCCCAAAGCTTGTGGCGTAGTTCTCAGACACGGTGGGGACGTGACTCTTGGGTTAGGCATCCTGGGCAACGCCTTCAGCGGCGCTGTCTTATTTTGTCACATTCCATGTCCCCTCCCAGTGTGATCTCGTAGCAGTCACTACCCCTCCATGGTCCTGGCTATGCACCGCCCCCCTCCCTGGCCTCGCTGCCAACACCGGCATCTGGCAGGTGCCCCCAGCTCACAGCTGGGGCCCCTGGCGCACCCCCTGCCGCTCCCCCAGCCCCATAAAAATCCTTGCAGCATACCAGTTGAAAATCGCTGCTCTAAACCATTAAGTCAATACTTTCTCTGCTTCTCAACAGAAACTGCACCAGCTTCCTCAAATTACTTTCCACTATTGCCTACTGCCTCCCTGAATTCTTTTCTACCCTAGAATATAACTTTAGCGCCTGTCTTCTGTTTTTCATTTTAAGTCTCACTGGTCATCTTCCGTAACTATAACTGCATCCGTGTTGATGACTCATTCAAGAGTTGATTAGTACGCAGTTTCTTCACCAGAATTTTCTCATTCTTTGTCTCCGCTCTGGATCATCTCTCTACAGGTAAGGCCCCCCACTGGACTTCGGGGTACAGAATGCTGCCTTACCTGAAGACTGTCCGTTTGCTCCCCTTGCCATAGCCTCCAATGATAAGGTCCAATGCATTTCACCCTTTGGAATATGTAGTTCTCACAGGCTCTTTTTCACTTTGAATCTCCTATAGTAGTTACTGTGACTATGATGATGCATTTTTCATTTGTTCTTCTCTGTAAGGTGAACTGGTACCTTGGCTTGTTGATGGCTTTCTGCTGAACTGATTATAACCTACCAGATATCTGACACTTAATTTTTAAAGACTTTTTGGCAGCCAACTGTAGCTGGCAATGCATAGTCACTGGTTTAGATTAGCACCAAGAATTTCCATGATTTTCATGTGCTTGTCAACACAGTTTTCCACCAGTGTGCCAACCTGTTATGAGAGGACTGGGTATGCCAAATAATTATGCAACAGCAGATCATTCATGAAAACACTGCTGTGCAGGGTGACATTTGCAGAGGACATGTCACTCTCACCAGATTCTGGTCACTTCCAGCCCTCTGCTCTCCAACAGAGCATGCTGCTGGCCTGTCCTTAGCCCCACTTACCAATGTGCTGCCATTCTGCATGTTGTGCAGATCTCTATGGGCATGAGCACAGAAGTCCAAACAGGCAGTGACCCCCGAGAATGGGCGACCTTCCTTCAGACCCAGGCGACACTCTGGTGCTCTGTGTTCATACTCAATCTGAAAAACAAAAGTGTGTGTGTGAGTGGGGAGGTACTTAGGCATACATTTACAAAAAAGTACAAGACCTGTGCCCTAAATAGGCCAAAAAGACACATTCATATTTAGAATTTTTAGAAATGTCTCATACTTTATATCCAAAAACAGGACAGAATGACACAAAACAAAGCAAATACCTTGCTATTATAAAGCTATTTGACAGTGTTACCGAGGTTTAACTGATGGACATTAAACGAGATACATTTAAAAGTGTAGTATTTAATAAGTTCTGACATATGTATACATGAAACCATTGCCACAATCAAAATATGGTACATATCCCTTTCTCCCCAAAGTCTCTTCATACCCCTTTATAGTTCATGACTCCTCTTTGTTCCCAGGCAACTACTGATCTACTTTCTGTCACTAATGATTAGTTTGTATTTTCTAGAATTTTATGTAAATAGATCCAGTTTGAGTTAACTTTTATATAAGGTATAAGGTTAACAGTCAAGGGTAATTTTTTCCCTATGCCTATCCAACTGTTCAAACGCCATGGAATAAAAAGATTATTTCTTTCCCACAGAATTGTTTTGGTTGAAAATTGACCATACATGTTGGATCTATTTCTAGACTCTCTGATCTTTTGGTATATATGGGTGTGTGTGTGTGTGTGTGTGTGTGTACCAATATCAACTGTCTTGACACTAATAAATGTAGATTTTTAGTAAATCTTGAAATCAGAGTATAAATCTTCAAGTTCTGTTTGTTTTTTTTAAAGGAATTAGCCAAAGAACATATGTGCATAACCCAAAGACACAGACAACAGTGTGGTGATGGCCAGAGGGAAGGGGAATGCGGAGGCTGGGTGGGGGTGGGCAGTGGGGGCAGGGGTGGTAATGGGGGCATTTGTAATAATGTCAATAATAAAAACAAAGTTAAGAAATAAAAAACATGTTTTTTTGTTTTTGTTTTTTTTTAGTAAATCTTGAAATAAGAGTATAAGTCTTCAAATTCCAGTCTTCTTTAAAAAATTTGTTTGACCATTCCGGGTCCTATGCATTTCTAAGTATTTTAGAATCACCTTGTCAATACTGTAGAACACCTGATGCGATTTCGATCTGTCATGTATTGAAATGATTTGCATTGATTAATCTGGGGACAGCTGACATCTTAACAATATTGTCTTTGTGGTCACAAACACGGTATATTTCTCCAGGTATTTAGGTCTTTTGTAATTTCTCTCAGCAATGCTTTGTAGTCTCACTGTACAGGTCTTACATATTTTTGTAAAATGTATGCCTAAGAATTTCATTTTTTTAAAGCTTTTATTTATTTTTAGAGAGAGGAGAAGGGATAGGGAAAGAGAGGGAGAGAAACATTGATGTGTGGTTGCCTCTCATGCACCCCCTACTAGGGATCTGGCCCACAACCTAGGCATGTGCCCTGACTGGGAATCGAACCAGCAACCCTTTGGTTTGCAGGCTTGCACTCAATCCACTGAGCCGCACCAGCCAGGGCTTTCATATTTTTTATAATATTTTAATTGCTATTGGTTTTCATTTCAATTCTTATTTATTGCTAGTATTAGAAATAAAACTGATCTTTGTGTTTTGCAACTCTGCTAATCCATTTATTAGTTCTACAAGTTTTTTTTCTTTTTTTGAGACTCTTTGGGACTTTCTATATAGACAAGCTGCTGTCTGCAAGTAAGAACAGCTGTATTTCTTCCTATTTAATCTGCGTTATTTTAATTTATTTTCATTGTCTAAAATTTTTAGTTAGATGTTATATAGAAGTAGGGAGAATGAAGAATAAAATTCTTGTCTTGTTCCTAATCTTATGAGTAAAATACTCAGTCTTTCATCATTAATATTATGTTAGATTTAGGTTTTTGACCTATGCCCTTTATTAGGCTGGGGAACTTCCCTTCTACGGGTGTTGAATTTTGTCAAATGTTCTTTATTTCTTTCTCTATTGAGACAGTCATATTTTTTCCAATTATGTTGGTTAATATGGTGAGTCACATTGACTGATTCTTTAATGTTAATAGAACTAATAAAATAAACTCCATTTGGTCACGTACTATTACTTTACGCATTGTCAAATCTAATTTTCTATTAATTTAGTTATGAATTTTCACATCAGTATTTATGAAGAACATTTGACTATAGTTTTGTTTTTTTTTCCTTCAATGCCTTTGTCTGGTTCTAGTATCAGAATATTTCCAGACTCATAGAGTGAGCTGGGAAGTGGTTACTCCTTCTCTATTTTCTAGAAGCATTTCCATTGAATTGTTACTACTTCTTCCTTAAATAATGGGTCATAATTGGAAGGAAAGTCATCTGGACCTGGAGTTTTCAGAAAGTTTTTAACTACAAATTCAATTTCTTAATAGATATAAGACTATACAACAGATTTAGTTTTTCATTAGTAAGCTTTGGTATTTGTATTTTTCAAGGACATTACCCATTTCATCTATATTACAGAATTTATTGGCATAAAGTTTAATAACGTCTTTATTATTCTTTTAATTACAATTGTCCTATTTTTTCTCCCCTTTATCCCCTCCACCCTGTACGTCATCCCATCATCACTCCACCTCTTAGTTCATGTCTATGGGTTGGTCATATCAGTTCTTTGGATTCTCAATTTCCTATACTATTCTTAACGTTCCCCTATTTTTTTGTTTTGTTTTGTTTTTTTTGTCATTTTTTCCTGCCACCACTTTCCCAGCCCCATCCATCGACACGTCCCACCCTCAATACTTCTCCCATTTGGCTTTATCAATTGGTCTTTTATACATGCTCCCTGATGACCTAGTTACACCCCTCCTTCCTTCCTTCTGGTTACTGTCAGTTTGTTTCTTATTTCAAAGTTGTCAGTTGTATTTTGCTTTCTCGTTCTTCTGTTGATTAGTTTATACTTACAGGTGAGATCTTATGGTATCTGTCTTTCACTTCCTGGCTTATTTTACTTAGCATAATGTTCTCCACAACCATCCATCCCATTGCAAAGAGTAGTAGCTCTTTCTTTCTTTCTGCTGTGTAGTATTCCATTGTGAAAATGTACCATAGTTTTTTGATTCACTCATTTACTGTTGGGCACTTAGGCTGCTTCCAATTCTTGACTATTGTATATTGTGCTGTTATAAACATTGGGGGGCATAGGTTCTTTGGAATTGGCGTTTTGGGATTCTTAGGATATAATCCCAGCAATAGAATTCCTGGGTCCAAAGGCAGTTCCATTTTTAGAGTTTTGAGGATATTCCAAACTGTTTTCCACAGTGGCTGCACCAGTCTGCATTCCCACCAACAGTGTACTAGGGTTCCCTTCTCTCCACATCCTCACCAGCACTTGTTGTTTGTTGATTTGTTTATGATGGCCATTCTGACTGGTGTGAAGTGGTATCTCATTGTGGTTTTAATTTGCATTTCCCTGATGGTTAGTGATGCTGAGTGTTGTTGCATATGTCTCTGGGCCCTCTGTATGGTCCTCCTTGGAGAACTGTCTGTTCAGGTCCTTTGCCCATTTTCTAACTGGATTGTTTGTCTTCCTGGAGTGGAGTCATGTAAGTTATTTATATATTTTGGAGATCAAACTCTTGTGCGAGGCATCATTGGCAAATATATTTTCCCATACTGGTGGTTCCCTTTTCATTTTGCTGTTTCTTTACCCATGCAGAAGCTTATTATTTTGATGAAGTGCTATTTGTTTATTCTTTCCTTTATGTCCCTTGTTCTAGGGGACATATCAGTGAAACTATTGCTGTGTGGAATATCTGAGATTTTCCTACCTATGTTCTCCTCTAGGATTTATATAGTGTCACGACTTTTATTTCAGTCCTTTATCCATCTGGAGTTTATTTTGGTGTGTGGTATGAATTGGTGGTCAAGAATCACTTTTTTGCATGTAGTTGTCCACGTCTCCCAACACCATTTGTTGAACAGGCTATATATACTCCAAAGGGGGTTTCTGTCCCCTTTGTCAAATATTAATTGGCCATAGAGATATGGGTTTATTTCTGGGTTGTCTATTCTGTTCCATTGGTCCACCTGTCTGTTCTGTGCCAGTACCAGACTGTTTTGGTTACAGTGGCCTTGTGATATAATTTGAAGTCAGGTATTGGGTTCTCTCCTACTTTGTTCTTCTTTCTCAAAATTGCTGCAGCTATTTGGGGTCATTTATGTATGATTCCAGGTAAATTTTTGAAATGTCTGTTCTATATCTGTGAAATATGTCATTGGTATTTTAATAGGGATTGTGTTGAATCTATAAATTACTTTGGGTAGTATGGACATTTTGATAATATTAATTCTTCCAATCCATGAACATGGTATATGGTGCCATTTATTTGTGTCTTCCTTAATTTCTTTCTTCAGTGTTGTGCAGTTTCCTGAGAACAGTTCTTTTACCTCCTTGGTTAGGTTTATTCCTAGGTACTCGATTTTTCTTGTTTTTATAGCAAATGGGATTTTTTTCCTGATTTCTGATTCTGGTATTTCATTGATGGTATACAAAAATGCCTTCGATTTCTGAATATTGACTTTGTATCCTGTTGTTTTGCTAAATTCACTTATTAGGTCAAGTAGTTCTTTTGGTGGGATCTACAGAGTTTTCTATGTACACTATCATGTCTGCTGCAAATAATGACAGTTTCACTTCTCCTTTCCAATTGGGAAGGCTTTTATTTCTTTTTCTTGTCTGATGGCTGTGGCTAGGACTTCTAATACTATGTTCAACAGAAGTGATAGATGCAGACATCCTTGTTTGCTGTCTTAGTTGGAAAGCTTTTAGTTTTTGCCCATTGAATATAATGTTGGCTATAGGTTTTTATACATGGCTTTTATTATGCTGAGGTATGCCCCCTTTATTCCCACATTGTTGAGTGTTTTTATCATAAATGGGTTTTGTACTTTATCAAATGCTTTTTCTGCATCTATTGATACAATCATGTGATTTTTGCTTTCCTTTTGTTTATGTGAGGTATACGTTTATTGATTTGCAAATATAATACCATCCTTGCATCCCTGGGATGAATCCTACTTGCTCATGGTATATGATCATTTTAATTTATTGCTGGATGTGGTCTGCTAATATTTTTGTTGAGGATTTTAGTGTCTGTGTTCATCAGTGATATTGGCCTGTAATTTTCTTTGGTTGTTGTGTCTTTATTTGGATTTGGGATTAGGATGATGCTGGCCTCATAAAGAGTTTGGGAGTCTTCCTTCTTCTTGGGTTTTTTGGAATAGTCTGAGAAAGACAGGGGTTCTTTCTGAAATGTTTTGTTATATTTTCCTGTGAAACTGTCCAGTCCAGGGCTTTTGTATAGGGAGTTTTTTTATTACTGCTTCAAATTCACCAGCTGTTACCAATCTGTTCAGGCTTTCTGCTTCTTCTTTATTCAGTTTTGGAAGAATTTTATTTTTCTAGAAATTTGTCCATTTCTCCCAGGTTTTCAAATTTCTTGGCATAGAGTTGTTCGTAGCAATTTCTTACAATCCTTTGCATTTCTGTGGTATCAGTTGTAATTTCTCCTCTTTCATTTCTGATTTTGTTTATTTGCATCCTCTCCATTTCTTCCTTAATGAGTCTGCTTCAAGGCTGTCGGTTTTATCTTTTCAAAGAGCCAGTTCCAGGATTTATAGATCTTTTAAATTGTTCTTTTAGTCTCTATGTCAGTCAGTTATGCCTTGATCTTGTTTCCTTCCTTGTGCTTGTTCTGGGCTTTGTTTTTAGTTGTCTCCTCAGTTCTTATAGACGTAGGGTTAGGTTGTTTATGTGAAATGTTTCTGTCTTTTTCAGGTAAGCCTG
>PVJD01005061.1:0-104224 GCA_004026545.1 Mormoops blainvillei
TTGGGCAGCTCTCAAAAGGAGCACTAACAATGGAAGGCTGAATTTTTCTACTAACATGTGGAAAGAAGATATGAAAGCCAAGATACCTGAGGAGGACTCGGTCTAGATGTGGTAACTAGAGATGTGCTCAGCACTGAGTGACTTGCCCTGGCTGATGTGGCTCAGTTGGTTGGAGCATCGTCCTGTAACCAAAGAGTTGAGGGTTTGAGTCCTGGTCAGGGCACATACCTAGGTTGTGGTCTCAATCCAGGTTCCAGGCATATGATTCCCTATCTGGGTGGGTACCAGAGGCAACCAATCAATGTTTCTCTCTCTCCCTCTCTGTAAAAACAAACAAAAAGAAATGTCCTCAGGTGAGGATGTGAAAAAAACAATAACAGAGAACTGAGAGAGACTCACAGTCCGTTACTCTGGGCACCCAACACAAAGTGGATTCCTCTGAAGATAGGCATACCTAGAGGCAGCACTGAAATACAGGGTGGAACAAGATGGCCTAAACTATTCCCAAAATTATGAAAACAGGGTGGACAGAGAGAAGAAACGATTTAGTGGGAACCGAATTTACCTGTTCTTTGCTTTGCCCACTTGTTTTTAAGAAATGAAAATGATGATGATGAAGACAAGGAGAAGTACACACAGTGTTGAGTGGAAGAGCAGACTGACCGTCTTTCTGAGTGAATTTAGTAAAATCTGCAGTGTTTTTTTCAGTGAGTGGAACAATATAAGATCAGGCCGTTAACTCGAATGTACACATTTTATAGCCGTCGTATTGCTCCTTAGCTGTGAGAGCCCTGGACTTGTCCCATGTGTTGGCAGCCTGTCTTAGGGGCCAGGATAGCTAACGCTGGATGAAGTATGAGGATCTCTTGGAAAATCATGTCCTAGCATAGCTGAATATTCAAGCATTCCTTTTGTGTGCACACAGATATGTGCATTGTATGTGCGTATGTGTGAGGAGCTAATCAGAAAGAAAAATATAACGTAACTTGAGCTATTTTACTGTTTTTTAACTTTTTTTTAGAGTTCAGCTTTTTATTGAATGTGTTACAACAGAGATTTAGTCAAAAAGACCAAAGCCCATGTCATCGGACTCCTCAGATTCTTCTTTCTGTGCTTCCACTTTCTTTTCCTCAGCTGGGGCAGAGGAAAATTACGCAAAACTTAAAAATTATGAAAAATGTTTAAATGCAAATGTTAAATTATACTTGAAGGCAGCACTGTTAATGTTGTCTAATAGTTGTCGAACAACACTGTGAATATACTAACCCCCGCCCCCCCCATGGTATATGCCCTTAGAATGGTTAATTGCATGTTATGTAAATTTCACCTCAACTTTTTTAAATTGCAACAACAAAATAACTTTTAAAATGCTTTTATTTTAATCTCTGTTTATGCTAAGGCTTCTAGAGAAGCAAATTTCAGCAGTTTAAAAATAATCTTATTGTTATGAGTGCAGCTGACTTCATCTAAACCTCAAATTTTCACAAGCTTTGTATTATGTCCAGAAATTTACCTTTAATATTCTATTTATTTTTAGAGAGAGCGGAAGGGAGGAAGAAAGAGAAGGATAGAAACATCAGTGCGTGAAAGAAATATGATCAGTTGCCTCTCACACCCCAACCAGGGACCAAACCCGCAGCCCAAACATGTGCTCTGACCCAGAATAGAATCGACGACCTTTCAGTTTGGGGGACGATGCCCAACCAACAGAGCCACACCAGTTAGGGCCAGAAATTTAGCTTTCATTAGTTTTTTTTTTTTTAATAATTTCAAACATATAGAGAAGTTGCAAAAAATTAAAATGGTGTCAAGAACATCTAATATCCTTTACTTAGATTCATCTACTTTAACACTTTACCCCATTTGCTTTGTCATGTTTCCTCTCCCTCTCTTTCAGTATATCACTAAGAATATCCTCTTATATAATCACAGTACATTTGTCAACCTCACTAAAGCTAACAGTGATATGATACTTTTATCCAGCTGCCATTTGTGTTCCAGTTTTGTCAGTTGACTGAGTAATGTCCTTTGTAGCATTTTCTCCCTTCCAGTATAAGATCCAGTCCAGGGTCAGGTATTGCACTGAGTTGACAGGTCTCTTTGGCCTCCTTTAATCTGGAACATTTCCATAGTCTTTGTCTTTTATCACGCTGATCGTTCTGAAGACGCATTTCCCCTAAAAATAAAATAAACAAAAACTTTTTAAGAAACTGCTGGCCTATTTCCCAAAGTGGCCTGCCATTTTACATTCTAACAGTGTTCGAGTCCGGTCCCTCCACAGCCTATCCACTGTAAGTCTCTTCCGTTTGTGTCACTCTAACAGGTGTGTAGTGGTATCTTGTTAGGCGTTTTTGCCATATCTGTATTTCCCTAATGACTACTGATATTGAGCAGGTTTTCATGTGCTTATTTGTCATTCTTATGTCTTCCTTGATGAAGTATCTGTTCAAATCTTTTGCCCTCTTTTTACTGAGTTAACCTCTTAGAACTGGACAGAGTTTTGAGTTCAAGTTTGGATACAAGTCCTTTATCTGGTATGTGCTTCACAAATATTTTCTCCCAGTCTGTAGCTTGTCTTTTCATTCTCTTAAAAATGTTCTTTGAACTCTGGCTGGTATGACTCAATGGATCGAGCACCAGCCTGTAAATCAGAAGGTCGCCAGGTTGATTCCCAGTCAGGGCAACATGCCTGGGTTGCGGACCAGGTCCCCAGTTGAGGGCGAGAGGTCCCCAGTTAGGGGTGAGCAAGAGGCAGCCAAACCATGTGTCTCTCACACATTGATGTTTCTCTCCCTCCCTTTCTCCATACCTTCCCCTCTCAAATAAATTCTTTTTTTAAAAAAGTACTTAAAAGAGACACATCAGTTTATCTAGGTAACTGTGTCTTAGTTTCAAGGTCGCATGATGTGTACATATATGGGTGCTCAGTCAATTGTTAGTAAATAATGTAAAATAAAAGAGTATTATGCATGAAAAATGATGGTATATGCACCATTTAAAACTTTTTTTAAAAATGCGGTATGAGATGCTACTAAACACAGAGGGGCCTGAGCTAAGGTGGGGGTTGAACATGTGAGGGTTAACAAAGGATTTCATATACTTCAATCTTTTCATTTCACACCCATGGAAAAATAAACTAGATAGATTAATGGGTCTGTGTTAGAAATTTCCAAAAGAATAAGGGAAAAACTGCAGCCTTCTGATCCCACTGCCTCCCACACGCCGTGAACTCACTAGCATTACACAGTAAGTTCTACATCAAGTTCACCAAGACAATGAAGGTAGACAAGACGAGCACGCAAGTAAAACAGACTAATACGCAAGTCTGAAATCGCTCACTTCACTTAGGGCTATTGATGGCAAGGAGAACTTTACTGGCCCATGCAACAGGATGGGTATATTTTGACGATGAGAAAATTTTTTTAGATCAAACCTAAATTTATGGTATTTCACGGAGAGCGTTAGACTGAGCTGACAGCATAGGCTAGCACCAGGAGTGAAGGGCATCTTACAATGTGAAATATGATCAATACTAGCACAGGAAGACGATGCAAAACCATGTGACAATCAAGACTATAAGTCACAAAATAAAACTGGATTAGACACAGGCTTAATAAGCAAGAAAAGATATGTAAGGCTTATGTGTTTTTCTAAGTAAGCTGTATCTGGCTTCTCTGAACAGAAAGGAAAATCAGAAGTCATACAGATGGGAATAATATTTTATATCATTTAACTATAATAAAATGTCACATTCTATTCCCTTTTTCCCCATTTTGTCCTTAGAGAAAATAACACTAAAGCGAATTCTACATCAATTACAATGCTCTTGAGAAAGGGTTCAGAAAGAAATCTTTAATTTGAAAAATGTAAAAGTAACAATAACTTTTTTTTTCTGCCTTTGTTATTCTGGCCAACACTCTAAACCACAGCTGTGGGGCAACATCTAATCAAACCTGAGATAGCTTCCTCCTGTCTCTTTATGAATGGGCCATCCCATGGGCCAAAACATGTCACCAGAACTCATCTATACCATTGCCTCTGCCTTTAGAGTTCACACAAGCCAAGGAAACTTTAGACTCTTCCATGTGATTTTGGAGAGAACAAGTGTCCCTTCACATGAGAGTGGAATGCTTTTGCTCAAGTCTCAAATATTATGAGATGGCTGCCCATTTGAGAAGATGATTCTCCTCCCAGGCCACAGAAGCTGAGTGATCTGGAAGAGATGCAGGGAGCGTTTCTACTCTAGACTGAATGTCTGTGCTCCCCCCAAAATTCAAAACTTGAAACCTCTCAATATGACGGTACTTGGAAGTGGGACTTTGGGTGATTAGATCATGGGGTGGAGCCCTCATAAATGAGATTAGTAGCCTTATAAAAGAGACCGCAGAGAGCTGCCTTCCCCACTCCCTCCCATACAGACACAGCAAAAGACAGCCTTCTATAAACTAGGAAGTGGGCTCTCACCAGACTCCAAATCTGCCAGTGCCTTGAGCTTAGGCTTCCCAGCCCATGGAACTGAGAGAAGTAAATGTCTGTTGCTCATAAATCAATCTATGGTATTTTTATTATAGCAGCCCTAACAGACTCAGACATTTCCTTTCCAAATCTGGAAAGCCAGGCTTCACTCATGAGCAGGAAAGAATAACATGACCAGTTTCTTGCTGGCTTAATGTTCTTTCTGTTTTGAAGATTTTATTTATTTATTTTTAGAGGGAGGGGAAGGGAGAGAGAAAGAGATGGAGAGAAACATCGATTGGTTGCCTCTTGCACACCCGCAACTGGGTACATGGTCCACAACCCAGGCACATGCCCTGACGGGGAACTGAACCCGTGACCTTTCTGTTTGCAGGCCAATGCTCAATGCACTGAACCATGCCAGCCAGGGCTTAATGTTCTAAAATGACAACCAGGACTATGAACTGCTGGAAGGGAAAGCCTGTAGTAATAATAATTCCAATGATCTTATTTAACAACAATTACTTCTGTGGTCATGTATCCATAAAATTTGCAGGCAGGTTAGAAATACACGCAAAATGGTGAGTTCTACATCTGCTGGTCACCTCTGAGGCCTTTCTTTGTGCCCTAGTGTTTCTGGCCAACTCATTCAGCACAGTGATCAGGACAGCTCCTGCGTGAAGCCTGTATTTTTTCTCTCACCTGCATCCCTTACAGCTCATCCTTTGCAGCAGCTTGGATATCCAGCACGGTGGTGACCAGTAGGCATTCAAGTGTCCTGACCATCACCACGCCTCACACATTTGCTCACAAATTTGTTGCACGCCTGGCCTCGTTTACCTTCCATCCACATGACACAGACAAGAGGGCTTTGTGAGACACAGGATAGCACAGCACTTACACACGGGCATCACAAGCGGAAATGCTTTCAGAGGCCCAGTAGGAAATACAGGTGACGAAAAAATCAGCAGGACTGAAACCTTAGCAAACTGGAGAAAGGATGCCTCCTAAAAGTGACAGGATCAAGGGCATGCACACGCAAAGGAGGCCAGAAGTTGGGTCAAATTTGTACGTGAAATCCTCTCATTTTGACATATTGGTTAAAAAACCTTTTAAAACTTTATTGATGTTATATTTGTATACCCCAAAATGTGTATCTATACATATACAGGTCAATTAATATTCACACAGTAAACCCAGCACTGCAACCAGATCAAGAAACGGAACGTGACCAGCTCCCTAAAGTCCTCTACTCTTCTTTCTTCCAGACATTAACTAGCTCCTCACCCACCCCAACCAGGAACCACTATGCTTACTTCTCACAGATTACACTTGTTTTGCCTCCCTTTTTGTATTATATAAATGGAATCACAGTTTGCATATTTGGGGGTCTGGCATCTTCCTATCAACACTGTGCTTGTGAAATGCGCACATGTTGCTTAGTGTAGTGGCAGATGGCTCTTTCTCATTGCTGATAGTCTCCCATTTATTCATGCGTTCTCCTGTCAATGGTTAGGTTGCTCCCAGTTTGGACCTATAAAAATAGTTCAGCTATGAATATCTTACTTTATGTCTTCTGGTGAACAGATGTAAGCTCTTTTGTTGGGTATACTTCTAGGGGTGAAATTACTGAGTCATAAACTGTTTAGCTTTAAAAGATACTGCCAGTTTTCCTACTGAGTTCCAGTTGTTTCATGTGCTTATTTTGGCACCTTAAAAAAAAAAATCTGGACCAAAGCAAATACCTAGGCCATGAATTTGTCACCCCTAGCCTAGTGCATCTTCAGTTCTCAAGGGAGAAAGACCTTTATGAGCTAAGTTCAGATCTCGGCACTGTCATTTCCTTGATTAAGACCTTGCTGTGTCTCCCACTCCTTGGATAATGGCCACATTCCCTAGCCTCGCATCAAATGGCTACAGCTCTCGTTTTCTGCCTCTTCCCCCTAATCATCTCCACCGCTGTGAAGGCCCAGGGGGGCTGTGAGGATCTACTAAGTCTGCACGCTTTGGAATGTGCTGTCCCTCTGCCTGTGGCTTCGCCTTTCCCTTACCTGGCCAATTTGCGTGCTTTCTCTCCCCACTAAACTACCACCCTCAGTCCTTGGAATATGTGTCCTGTCTGCAGTCTCTCTACCCCAGGGCCTATCCTAACGCCTGGCACAGAGCAGGAAGTCAGTACATATTTGTGCCAGGCACCCTCTGATACAATTATTTTTTTAAATGCAGATAGGAGAGAAGAGAGAAAATTTTAATATTACCCTGTTGCCCCCAATTGTTCTCCCCAGAAGCAACCGCTGGTGCCACTTTCTTGTGTATTCTTCCTGAGACATACAATGATTGTGTAACTTTATCTTTAATATAAGTATACACTCAATAGATGTTATGGAGAGAATAAGGCTGTGAACGGAGATAAGGGCCTTGTTTGAGGTGAAAGAGTGAGCCGCTGTCATGATCACTGAAGTGGGCCAGGTCACACAGGGCTTAAAAAGCCACTCTAAGGATTTGACTTTCTTGGATGAGAAAGGAAAGCAATAGAATTATCGATCAGGAGTTACATAGTCCGAATAGTGGTTTTCAAATTTCACTTCCTCGGTAAAGAGGAGCCTCATTTTTTTTTTTCCTTGCAGTAGCTCAGTATTCCACTCCGTGAAGGTGCATGTATAATTTATCCGAGCCTCTCAAATGATCGACATTTGGTCTATTTCCAATCTTTTGGATTCAAAGTAATCTAACATTTCTTCCTCTCCAAGAATTTCAGCTGACAATTTTCCGATTAAATTTTTTTTCTATAACAACCCAACTCAATTCAGTCTTTTAAACGTGTGCCTGTATGGTGAGGCTCAGGGGATTGAGTGCCAGCCTGCAAACTGAAAGGTCCCAGTCAGGGCACAGGTCTGGGTGGCAGGCCAGGGTCCTGGTTGGGAGCATGGGAGAGACAACCAATTGATGTATGTCTCTCACACATCGATGTTTCTCTTCCTCACCTCTTCCCTCCCTTCCCCTCCTTCTAAAGGTAAATAAGTAAAATCTTTAAGAAAAATAAAAAATTAAGAAAATGTATACACCTTTAAAAAGTAAACGTAATTTTTTACCATCATTAAAAAGACAGGGTAATGTGCGGTCTCACTGGTTCCGGGGTTCCCAGCTCAGACCCCCAATCTGAAGCCTTTTCTCCACTTTAAAAATGTGCTTATGTGAGCAACTGATCAAAAACGGGCAGGAACTGGGTGGGCCTGCTGCCTGCTTCACTTCAGCGCAAGAGGGACAGGCTGGCAGGGGGTTTGCCAGTGGGCACATCCTGGGGACGGCAGAGGCCAGGGTTCAGGAGCCCACAATGCTCCCAAGTCGATCCACGTGCACCTTCGGCTTCTCAAGGAATGGATTATCAAAAGGAAACAACCGCGAAAAGAGCAGACCCCAAACAACCTAGCAGTGGAACACCGCCAGGAGCCAGCCTTGAGTCTGGAGACGTCGCAAAGACCTGCGCCTGCGCAGTGGCGTTTTCGAGTTGCCCGCTTTCCTTCCCACGACCTCCCTTCCAGCGCTTGCGCACTACGACCCGCTTCCCACAGGCCTCCGAAGCTAGGGAGACTAGATTTCCTTTCTTACCGACTGAGGTGGGAGAAATGAGCTCGTACTTGACCCCATTGTCTCTCCCTTCCCAGTCTACGAGACTTTTACTGTTCCATCGCAATTCAACCTGCCTGGAATTTACTGGATCCAAGCGGCATGCAGAACTGGCGCGCTCCCAGATGTCTAGGAGAGTTGGGCGGGGGGGAAGAGGGAGGAGCACTCATAGGTCACGTGGCCAGCGCTCGCCAATCGGCAGGCAGACCGCACTTTGCGGCTCGACTTCAAACTACCGTGAGGCGAGAGAGGCCACTGAGGCCCCGCCCCCCTCGCCTGGGTCTGGGGCCCCGCGAGATGGCAGGCGGGAGTGGGGGCTCCGAGAGCGGGGGCGGGGCGCAGTGGTCGAGTGACGGCCCGCCTCACCTATTCAGGGCGCAGACCGCGGCGGAGTGGGCCCTGCAGCCAATGGGAAGGGGAGGGGGGCGGCCCGGCCGGCGAGGAGGGGGAGCGAGCGGCCGGGGGGATGCGGGGGGAGGAGGAGGCGGGCTCCCAATCCGGTTTCATCCGGTTCTCCCACCGCCCCCATCGCGGGTCCGAGCAGTTTGGGCGGCGGGAGAAGCAGGAGCGGCCAGGCAGTCCAGGTTTGCCAAGGTTCTCCGCGCGCCGCGGCCCTCAGGCACCCGGCACGCGCCCGCCCCGCCGCCACGATGCCCAAGAGGAAGGTGAGCGGGGGCCGCGGCCCGCACACGCCCCCTCCGCCGCCCAGGCCTGCCGCGGCGCTCCGCGAGGCCCGGGCTGGGCACGTCCACGGCGGTGCCGGGCCCCGGGGGCGCCCCCGGACCTGCGGCGGGCGGGCGGGCGGGCGGCCCGGGCCCCGCCAGCGGTGGTGTGCGACGTTCGGCGGCCCGAAGGTCCGGGTGGGAGATTCGAACGCGGCGGCGGGAAGCCCCTGACGTCACGCGGCCGGGCATTGTTCTGGCGGGCGGGCGCGTGGGGCGCCGGGCACTTTTGTTTGAGGGCAGCTCCCACGCGTGGTGTGTTTCCTTCCGCAGGTCAGCTCCGCCGACGGGGCGGCGAAGGAGGAGGTAAGCGCGCTGCTCCGCGGCCTCGGGGGGAGGGTCCGCTTGGGCGGCATCCTTCCTTCCTCGCTCACGTTCCTTTTCTCTCCTGAAGCCCAAGAGGAGATCGGCGAGGTTGTCAGCTGTAAGTAAAGCGAGCCCGCGGCCCGTTCCCTTCCGGCGAGGTCGCGCCCCGCGGAGGAACTCAGCGCTACCTTTGCCTTTCAGAAACCTGCTCCTGCAAAAGTGGAGACCAAGCCCAAAAAGGCGGCAGGGAAGGTAGGTTTCGAGCTCACGGTGGGGCCCGCGGCGTCCTGCCGCCGTGCTGCTGCTGCTCCCCGCGGGACCTTGCCCTCGCGCAGCGCGGCGGCCGCCACTGACGTCTGCGCTCCGGGGGGCTCCGGATGCTGGCTGCTCGATGTCATGCCCCCGAAATGCGGGGTTTCCGCTTGGCCACTTACTAGTGTTGGTTTCGGGGACCTAGATGAGCGTTGGGGGCGGGGCCTGGCCCGGGGAAGCCCGGTGTCCCCTGGGTGCTGCCGCAGAGGTCAGGAGGCGAGACCACTGAAAATGTTAGTAAATACGAGCTCGAGCTGACGGAGGAGGCCCATTCTCCGTGCGTGCGCCGGTGACCGGTGCTCGGCGGCGGCTGCACGTGCGTGTGTCCGTAGCAGGCACAGCCGCGCCGGGCCCGGGGCTGTGGGGGTTTCGCTTGCGGAGTTCACGCGCCGGGGCCGGGGCCGGCGCCTCGCGAATGCGGGTGGACCAAGAGCTGTGTTCCCGGAGAACGCGACTAGTCCGGGCGCCGTTCTCTCGCGGTTCTGGGACGGCGTTGCTGCGCCGTGCTGGTGCACCCTGGAAGTCCGCCACGGTGGCTGCTGCCCTGGACTGGGCTCGCGACTGCACGGTGCGCATCGCGGGGCTTCGGAGAGACGTTCTCGGGGAGACACGCATGCAGACGCTTCGGTCGGAAAGGCAGACTCTGCGTCAGCCGTCGGTGACTCTGCTGTCGGAGCCGGCAGTGCGGCCGCTCTCTGCCAGGCCCCCCTGGTCCCTCGGGGGAGGCTCGGGCCGTGATTGCCTTCTCTGCCCTCAGAACTCAGTGAAAGTTTGCTCTTTGCAGCCTCTGCTCCAAAAAAGCCCCCAACTGCCGTCACCCCTTTCCTGAGAGTGTAGGTGGAAGCTCAGCGCTGCTCAGAGGGATTTTCTTTTTTTTTTTCGTTTCTTTATTTAAACATGGTACAGAGCGGAGTGTAAGGATTTTAACGTCAATAAAAGTTCTGTTTTGTGATTTTTATTTTTGAGGGGGGGGTTTGAGAAAGGTATATAGTTTGTCAGCTTAGAATTCCTCACACCAGAAGATAATGCAGAAATTCTCTGTATACGAACCGGATGACGGCTGAAAAAAATAGCGGGTCTTTTGGGAAAATATTGGCAGGAATGGTGCAGTATTATTGCCCCTCTTCTTTTATTTGCTTTTTTAATAAACCAGTTGGCTGAAATACTGTGCCTATTTTCCTTTATATTTTGATCTGTCCTAAAATTATTTTAATAAACACTGTTCAAACTTTAACTCCAGTTTGGGACATAAAATTTAATAAATAACATTTTTTCTTCCTCTCAGAGGTCAACAGGTAAGTGTTAATGTCAGTGTTCTTAGGGAGCAAACCTGTCACTTTAGTTTTCCCAAAGGCAGAAGGGGGGTGGCTTTTTTTCCCCTTTAGTTCGTGCAATACACCTTTGTTTTTATAATTGATCCATTCGTTTTCATAATTGTCTGTTTAAAGCCTTAAACAGAGGGTAAAGCTTTTGAAGTATTGATTACCATATTGCAGGTTAGACATGGTGTTTTCAAAGCATGTGTATCCTACTGTGTACTCCTGACTTGGATAATTTTAAAGGTGGTATTATTTCAATCAAGGTTATTACTGCATGTTGTATTTTCAATTTTAAGGTTTTACATTTTTATGTTATTACAGTAGCGGTTGTGAAATTAATGAGAGATCTAAAGAAATCAGATTGCAAAAAAGTACAGGAGCAGTTGGCATTTCATGATAGCAACATGTATAGCAGTGTTATCACAAATATGTTTATTCACATAATTTAGTATTTCTCTTAGAGATGCAGAATTATTCGCAGCCATGCTGTCTTTATGGAATGCCAGAGCTGGTACAGAATCTATTGCACAGGTTTTTATCTCAGCATTGACATTCTTGGAGTCTGCTCGGCCTTCGTGGCCACTTAACTCAGGTGCTGAGTATTGATAGGGGTCTTTATACAACTTACTGCTCACCTAACTTAATTTAATTCCTTTATTTCCAGGAAATGTTAAAATATTTGTTAAGGTTCTTCCCTATTGATGGATGCTATCCAGAAATACTGTTTTACATTGCTTTAAAAATAGCTTAAATTTCGAACCTCTTCTATCGTCATACTAATTAATATGTGTGCTTTCAGATTCTTCAAACACCTAAATGATAACGATAAACTCAAAATTGATCCTTTTAGCTACTCATTATATGATAGTCAACCTGACCCTACAACATGGTGCTCTTTTCAGGTGAATGGGCTTACTGTGAGGGTAAATGTCTTGTCAGGACAGTGGACATTTGACAATTTGATTATTGTTCTTGTTTAAGAGAAGTGTGGGAGTTACTGGGTGGTGGGGGGGAGATTCCTCCAACTGTTATTTACTTCATTTGTTCTGCGTGTGGAAATTCAGAAAATGGTGGGTGACAGAGAAGGTGTTGGGAAAAGTTGTGTCCGGGCTCTATGATGATTAAACCATCATGAGAGGCTTGATAGGCAAGTCTTGTTACAGTTCTCCTTAGACTTGGTCGTCCTGATCACTGGGGCTGGCCCTTAAGGTGGCTCAGGTAAAAAGTGTCCTGTAACTCGGGCTGACATGCGACAGAGTGTCAACATTGCAGCTTTTGTGAAACTCTCTATAGCAAGTCAGAAAACATTAATAGTATAAAGTTGGTGCTTAAAATATATTCTTACTCTATCATAGGATAAATCTGCAGACAAAAAAGTGCAAACGAAAGGGAAAAGGGGAGCAAAGGGAAAACAGGCGGAAGTGGCTAACCAGGAACCTAAGGAAGATCTACCTGCAGAAAATGGAGAAACTAAAAATGAGGAGGTTGGAGTGTTTGTGTGTTGTTGGTTTTTGACTCTAAACAGTAGATAATAAATTACATGCTTTCATGTAGCTGATAAGACAGCTTTTTTAAATAATACTGAAAGTTTTGTATGGTAACTCCGAGTGTACAGGTTTTTATGAATTAGATTATACTTGAAAATATGTATATAAATGGTTTCTTTTTTTTACGTGAGTGAACAAGAAATTCTGATATACTCAGAATTTCACTAGTAACAGGTGGATCATCTGTGTTGTACATGGGGTTCGTTAATATAAAAAGGATTTAATTTACTAACTTATGGCACTCATTTTTCTTTCACACAATCTCAGGACTTTAAGTCTCTTTCATACTGTTATCTATAGAACTGATTTAATCTTGTGTTTATATTCTGGAATTGCTTTAAACTTTTAAAAAATCTGTTACCTTCATTTGGAACATTTTTACCATTTTTATTTCTAATATATTTGGTTTAATTTTCTTAAAAAGACCCAGTTGTCTAGGACCAAGTAATAACTTAGATCAAGCAAATAAAAAGTAACTAAAATAAGCAAATACTAGTGTATATGATATTAGGTTCACTTTTTAAATTTGTATTCTTTTAAGCTATGAGGAAAAGAGAGTTTTTCAATTTTTCTATTTATAGATCGATCTATACACTTATTTATAGATAATCATACACATATTTCAAAATTATGAAATACTGAAATCACAATTTACTTTTCTAGTTGTAAGCACACATCAAATATGTGATATAAGAAAACATTACTAACCTAATATATTATCAAACTACAGTTGATTTTTGTTATTCATGGTAGTTATGTTTTTATAAGTTTGTTGTAAATAATGAACAATTGCACATAGGGGAAAAACAGGCTTATATTCCTGCAACACTTACCACAACACTTCATCAACTAATTGGTATATAATCTTACTTTATGTATGCTTCTATTTAATATATGTTGTCGTTAGCCTTGAACTCAGGGCCAAAAGAAACAACAGTATAATTCATGACTAAATGAAGCTATCCCACATGCATTTTCTCCGTTAAGACACATCACATCATTGGCAAAACACACACACAAAATGTGAAATGTGCGGTACTAAATAGAGCGTGAAAAAGATGCTTGTTTATAGTATTAGAGCTGAAACAAGAAGGCAGCACAACCTCAGCTGAGAATGTGCGCGTTGGGCAACTCTGGTTACTGGTGGTCTATGTCTGTAGACAACCGTGGAAGCGCCATGAGATTATAGATTTTGGGGTTACAAATTTAGTGAGTAGGTGACTTTACAATACAGAATTTATAAATAATGAGGATCGACTATGTTTTTAACACCTATGGTTTTATATATAAGTAAAGCTGTGTAAAATGCTAAAACTCTCAAAGATCACAGCAATGACACAGAAACCAAATGTTTAATCATTATTTTTTCTTTGATTTGCAGAGTCCAGCCTCGGATGAAGCAGGAGAAAAAGAAGCCAAGTCTGATTAATATCATATATCATGTCTTATCAGTGGTCCCTGTCTCCCTTCTTGTACAATCCAGAGGAATATTTTTATCAACTATTTTGTAAATGCAAGTTTTTTAGTAGCTCTAGAAACATTTTTAAGAAGGAGGGAATTCCACCTCATCCCATTTTTTTAAGTGTAAATGATTTTTTTTAAGAGGTGAAATCATTTGCTGGTTGTTTATTTTTTGGTACAACCAGAAAATAGTGGGATATTGAATATGGGAGGCTTTGATTGTCTTGGGTGTCAGCTTAACATTCCATAGAAGGGGGTAGTTTTTATATCCTATAATACAAAGCATATTAAATGGCAATTTGGAGTCAGTCGTGCATTTACTATGTCTTGAACATTTTGAATTACATCTCTTCTCATGTTTTTGGTAGAATTGTTTCCTAAAGAAAACCACTCCTTGATCTTGGCTCTCCCTGTCAGAGTTTTGTGCACTCTGTAACATCTTTGTTGTGGTAGTCCAGTTTTCCTAGTAACTTTGTTAATGTGCTGTGAACGATTGGAAATTCGATTATGTAGTATATATGATATTAAATTGTGAATTAGTCGGACTTTGATGTAATAGTGTATCAACATTTGCAGATATTGGTACTTGATACTCTATTAAGAAAATTAGTCCCCAAATTTTAAGCTGGAAAGTCACTGGAATAACTTCAGAAAAGAATCACAACTACATGACTTTACATTTTTGGTACGTATGTTAAGAATTGTGTACAAATGGAAATGTCTGTGTACTTATCCTCAAAACAACCAATAAAATCACACTTACAAAAAATGGCTTAAATTTTATTTAAAAACAATTTCCATATACTTCTAAAGTTTTCTTAAAATTGGATGTAAAGAGTGTAATTTTTTTTTATCTTTTATTTTTTAGATTGGGGAAGGGAGGGAGAAAGGAGAGAGACATCAGTGGGTTGCCTCTTAACACCCCCAACCAGGGCCTTGGCCCACAACCCATGTGTGTGCCCTGATGGGGGGTTGAACTGGTGACCTTCCGGTTTGCAGGCTGGTCCCACTGAACCACATGAGCCAGGGCACATTTTTCTGTAACACTTGAACATCTACATTGTACTTCAAAGATGTTTGTGTGATTGAATTGGTTTAATGGTGAAATAGTACAGCATCCTCTGGAGCAAAATAAGTAATTCACTCTTCACAGAAAGCTTGTAAGTACTGACTGAACTAGAATTAGACCTAGTGTGGTTTGTATTTGCATGTTTTCGAGATTTGCTTGCATATTGGGCTTGAGTTTTGCCTTCTAAGTAGTGTTTAGAGGGGGTTGGTGTTCAACAGTTGTGCTGACGGGAATTCCCAAAACGATGGGGCCAGAGAAGTGAGCTTGGCAAGGTGACCACTAAAGAGGGGGGACCCTGGAGCAACGTTGAGATTTCTCTACACTTGAGATGTTTTGTCTGTGGACTGATGAGGGAAGAACGCTTTAAAAACAGGAGTCCTAGGGGATCACAGCTCTGCAAAGACGGCACAAGTGACTGCTGAACTGGAATGTTTTCTCTTGCACTTGATGTAACTTTTTTTCCTGCCAGAATTTCAAAAGCTCCTATTTGTACCAGTTTAAGAGATATCAAAAAGCAAACTAATGAGTTAACTAACCCATCCAGTAGTGTTCATTTATACTACCCAACATTCCTCACCCCTAGGAATGGTGGGAAATTGCACAGTCAGGAAAATTTTCTCAATTGTTCTGAATTCATTGCTGCTAATTTTTCTTAAGTATAACGTTTTTTTAAATTTCTTACGGATTGATACCTAAAAGAAATTTGTCTTCTCCAGAATATTGGAATGGAAGTACATCCAGGTCCTAAGTGCCTTGAGCGTTGACCTTTTGTGATAAAGTGAACCCTCAACTGTATGTTCTTTCTTGTCAAAGGGAAACAATTGACTTTAAAAAACATGACCCACTGTGAGGTCTGTCTGGGATCAGCACTTACAAAAGAAAATCTCTTGCCCTTTCAACAACTAGTCCTGAACAAAGAAATGAGTGGGAAGAAAGAATGGTTGACATCAATTCAGACATCTGAAAAGGTCAAAGATAATAATGATGCAAAGAAATCAATCTTTCATTTGTTAACTAGAAAAACCAGTTAACAAGAACCCTGTCTTTTCCTGGCTTGTCAGGTTGAATTTGACCCAATGAAGATCAATCAGAGGACCTAAGATGCAGGACCTGGTACCTAGTACTGAGATTAATCATGGGGGGCCAAGGGGAAAGATTGAGTTGTAGCAGCAGTGTTCAGAAGTGTGTATACAACTATTTGCGCTGGTAGGGATGGGAATTTGAGGGACTGAGCAGGTGCAGGGAAGAGAACTGTGTTACGTGCATAATTTAAGTACAAAAGCAACTCCTTAGGAAAGTGGTTAATGCAGGTAAGCTAAGAACACCCTTAATTCACTTACTAGACCGTGAAAGTGCATTTTTCTCAGATCCTTTTCTATTAACAAAGTTGCTGCCATTCATCTTATTTTGTAATCTTTCTCAGACAATATAATTCAATAGCATTTGTAAGTGTTGCATAGTAATTTATTCTGAGAACTTAATTTGTCAGATTTAGATATTTTCCCCTTTGAAACAAGCATAGTGAAACTAAAATATGGGTAATTTCTATTAATCTTGACAGATAGAGCTGGAAGATGTACCTGCCTATTACAATCAACAATCGTTCCATGAGTTTGCAGTAAAAATACTTATTTGCAAAACAGTTGAAAGTTTCAAAACTAGGCTTTGAATAGGTGAGTAAGAGTCTCAGATTTTGAGAAGCAGCTCTGTAACGAAGTTGTTTTATGTTAACAAGAGTGATAGGTAAGATTTCATTTAAAAATAATAATAAAGTAAAACCATTTCATCCCAGAAGCTGAAAGTAATATTTCAGACATGGAGAATTTCCTACATATATATTTGGGTTTTTCTTTATTTGTAAAATGTTTTAATACTTGCTTAATAGTTCATTGTGTGGCTGTGCCATAATTTGGCCATCACAGTGTGTGTTTGATTTTTGAATTAGGGATAATTTTAGCCATAGTCAAAGGCAGTGCAGTATACTAAGCCCCACGTACCAATCAATCATACAACAGTCATCAAACCATTGTCCATCCCGCCCATACAGATTATTCTGAAGCAAATAAAAATGAATATTTAAAAAATTGTATATATATAGAAAATTAAAAGTGATCAAAATGCACATAAAGCAAATACATTAGTAGTAAAAATTGTTTATCTTTGAAGTTTTACATATTTTATGAGGATCGGATGCAGATTGAATTTAACAAGAAGCTGTTATTTTTAATCCAGTGTGGCTAGTTTCATCTTCAGAATCAACATACGACCTTCCAGATGCTGCTTCAACATTGATTAAACCAAGTAAATGGGTGTTTCGAAGTTTGCTGAGAGCGTGGAAATGTAAAATGATGTGATTAAACGATAGAAAGTCATTAGGGAGAAGGGAAGCCACAGCACAGACGTGCAAAAAGATGCTCTCAGCATGGCGCCAGTGCAGAGCTAGGGGTGGTCCAGCACCTTCTTGGTTCTAGATGAACGTGACCCCTCCATGGAAGGGGGAAAGATGGAGAATAGGGCCTGAGTAAAATAATAATGCCTTTCGCAGGGGGCCTGAGGAGCTAATGCATTGCCTGGCACACACTGCCCAAGAAATGCTGCTATTCAGTGATTTTTCAGAGCTGATAATAACTGGATTCCCGGTGGATTCTCGCCCCTCCTCCTTTACAACAACGCAGGATAGGGCAAAAGTAGATTACAGTTGTGATTACACAAAACAGTTTATTCTTGTATTATTATTTATTAATGATTGTATTATTTTCCATATGAACAAGTGTAAATCTGCTTTTTGCCCCACCCTGCAGACGTTATTAAGTAAAAGCAATAGAAAATACATTTGATTGAACTAACTTTAAGTTGAGAATTACAATAGAGAAGATGTGCTTGTGGACTCTTACTAGAATATGACGTTTAAGTCTGATGTTTCCTTACATTCTTCATTGGAAAGATGACTGATGTGTCTTAGGTTTAATCCGTAACTAAATAATGTTAATATTAAATGTTATCTCTGAAAGCACTTTATGTTACCCATACAAAATCTAGTTGAAAAACACATAAAAGCTAATGATAAAATCAAGTCATGTATGAAAAATTATAAAGGCACTCATCTGTTATGCATGATTCATGGAGAGGAAAAGTTGATAGTCTTTCATGCTTTGGATGTATCTGTATCAGGACGTGGCTGCATATTACAATGTGCAAGATTATAATTTATAATAGTGCTGATTTGGGTTTTCACAAGAAATATATTTCAAGACAGCCTTGCCCTTGGCTGGTGTGGCTCAGTGGATTGAGCACCAGCCTGCGAACCAAAGGGTCACTGGTTCGATTCCCAGTCAGGACACATGCCTGGGTTGTGGGCCAGGTTCCCAGTGAGGGGTGTGTGAGAGGCAACCACACATTGATGTTTCTTTCCTTCTCTTTCTCCCTCCCTTTCCCTTCTCTAAAAATAAATAAAATCTTTTTTAAAAAGGCAATCTTAACTGTTGTAGCATGATTTCTCACTTTTGCTTCAGTTCTCCTTCTTTCACTTAATTTTTGAAGCCAAAGTGAACTAAATATTAAACTCAACAAATTTAACTGAGCTGCTGTGAATAAAACAGTCTCCTGACTGTATGGCAAGGGACCTCACTGCTCTCCAGAGCTTCTGGGACTCAAAATGGGTCTTGATCAGAGTCAAATGCACAGTTCAGCGGTCTTAATGTTGTGTGACCACCAGCAAAATCCATTGCCATAGCTCTTTTCATCTTGGAAAACAAACTGTACCTATTAAACAATAACTTTCCATTCCCCCTACTCCCAGTACCACCATTCAACTCTCTTCCTCTATGATTTCGACCACTCTTAAGTGCCTTATCTAAGTGGAATTATACGATTTCCTCCTCTGTGACTGGCTTATTTCACTTAACATAATGTCTTCAAGTTTCATCCCTGCTGTAGCATGTCAGAAATTTCCTTCCTTTTTAAGGTTAAATAATATTCTATTATATGTGTGTATCACATCTTGTTTATTCATTCATCTAACCTTTAAAGATTTTTTTTTCCCTTTGGTGTGGTCACAGTATTATAATCACATGGAACAATATTTTTTTTCTTTGTAGGTACATACTGAATTATTTGAGGTGAAAAGTCATGATGTGTGATTTCATTTCAAATGGTTCAGCGAAATAAATAAACAAATGTGGCAAAAAATAAACAATTGGCCCTAGCTGGAGTGACTCAGCTGGAGCATCGTTCCATAAACTGAAAGGTCATGGGTTTGATTCCAGGTCAGGGCACATACCTAAGGTTACGGGTTTGGTCCCCAGCAAGGGCACATAAGGAAGGTGGCCAATGGACATTTCTCTCTCACATGGATGTTTCTCTCTCTTCCCCTCCCTCACCCTAAAATCAATAAGCCTGTCCTCAGGTGAAGATTAAAATATAAAAGAGTAAATAATTGATGAACATGAAGGATATATAAGATTTTTTTATACTATTCTTTCCATTTTTCTGTAGGCTTGAGAATGTTCAAATAAAAAGTTGAGGGGGCAAAAGCAAAACAGCAGAATAAAAAAACCATCACTTGGTTAATAAAACACTGTTAGGCTTGTGCTTAGACGTTGCTAAACTTGGCATTGCGTTTATTTGGAATCTTGAAATAAATATTTTTAAAATGTGGATACTTTTGCTGAGGCATCTAAATTTAGCTTACAGGGTTGCCATGGAGAAATATTTGCCCCTTGAATCAGACGTTGAAAAAGTACAGTTGATTTTGGCAGGGAGCACCTTACCTACTGGCTAGAAGAAAATGTTCTCCCTCTGCTAATCATATTTGAATTTTACAGTACAACTATTCAAAAGTTGTCCTATTCATTTACTGTTTAACAGGAGTTAGGACAGAAGTTGTCATTCTTCTGGAATGGAGGAGCAAAAGGTGGCCAAAAATATGGGATAATGATAGAAAACTATACGGAGAGGGTGAGGTGTGTGCTTAGTGTTGGAAAGACAGGATCTAATTCTAAAGTTACTTATATAAAGAGGAGCAGAAGGCAGAATGGGAACTGTGTGAATGGAGTCCAAGGACTTGTGAAAAAAGACAAAGAGTTTTATTGGTGGTGGGGGTGGGGAGTGCTTCAAAAATAACGTGTACGTTTATTGTAGATGACACCGAAGACGTAGAAAAGCACAAAGAAGAAAACAAAAACCCACCAACATCCCACCGCAGAGGTTAGTTAGCATTTAGGCCTGTACATATTACCGATGATGGTGGTGACGGGCAAACGTTTACTGTGCGCTGGCTCTGTGCCAGGCACTATTTTAGGCAGGTACCCACAATTTCTAAGTTAGAACTCTGTAAAGTAAGAACTATCAGCCTCCTCTTTTACTAACACCATCACCACGTTCACCTAATTTGCCCACAGGACTGGTGCTATGCGGAGACCAGTCCTGTCACCCAAACGTGACAGAGTCACGTTCCTGTCATCTGACCAGATAACCATTTGGTATAAAATACTTGATACATTTGCATGTAATAGATGTCTTTTACCATTTTCAAAGAGCTAACTATCTGTGAGTGACAGTTAAACCAAAAGCACATTCTTTGGGCATCTAAGTTAGTAATGGGATCAATGAACTAATTCAGCAAAAATTTGAGTGTCTTAGTCTAGGCATGGTGCCGAGAACATATATTGCTTCATTTAATTCTCACGAAAACCCATGCGCATTTATTACTGTTTACATTTTTCAGATGAAGTAAAGGGATTTTCCCCCCAGGGATGCCAGCTAATCAGGGCCCAGCCACGTGGTGGCTGCAAGATGCACCAGCTTGGTGAGCTGAGCTGCATTTACCAGCGTTCTCCTCCCTGCATGTTTCACGTAAAGTGGGTTACAAAAGCCATGTCACAGCACATTGGGAGCCAGAGCACGTGGATGTTTACACTCAGCAGGGGGTCCAGAAGCTATTGGCGTTCACATGCCCAACCAGCCTCTCCGGAGCTACTTTTACTCCTCCGCCCACCCCAGATACTCCAGGTGTTACTTAGTTCTTTGACAAAGGATGTCACCTTCTCTCACAAGACATCCACATCCTCAAAGTTGGAGGCTGGCAGTGAGACACCCAAGAGGGCTCCCATCTGTCATTGTGGATTCTGGCCTGTCCTAGACCTCCCACCTTCTCTTCCTTACTGCCTGCCCTGTGGACTTCAGACAGCACACAAGAAGGGAAGACAGCAAGCCTTACAGAGACTGTTTAACCACCTTCCACAATTGCAGGTCAAATCCTTGTCATAGACCTTGCGATCTGCTTTCTCAGGTTGAACTCCAATTGTTGATAGAAGCCAGAACTTAAAAAAAAAAAAAATTTAGGTGGCCAGATGGAAATAACTTTAATCATTCATATTTAAATAGCTTGGAGTCACAACTGAACCTACTTTTGAGAATTATCTAACGAAGCTAAGAAGAAAAAGAGAGAGATCTTTTCCAGAGTCTGGAATGTTTGTACAATAAATGAAATAGCTTCACGTAATTTAGCAAATTATTGTTACTGGAGGAGATTATTAAGATCCTAAAAGTTGCTTCTGGCACCTCTTGCTGCTATTACAAACTTAGTGGCTTCACACAAATTTATTATTTTACAATTGTGGAGGTCAGAAGTGAAAAATGGGTTTCGAACGGGTCATAATCAAGGTGTCAGCAGGGTTTCCTCCCGGAGGCTCTAGGGGAGGATCTGTTCACTACCCCTTCCCAGCTTCGCCCACATTGCTCGGCGGGAGGCTCCTTCCCCCAGCGTCTAAATGCGTCTCTAACCTCTGCTTCCCTCCTCGCATCTCCTCTTGGGTTCTGACTCTTGCTTCCTTCTCATAAGGACCCTTGTGATGACACGGGGCCCACCTGGATAATCCAGGACAGCCTCTCCATCTTGAGAACCTTAGCTAAATTACATACAAAGTCCTGTTTGCCATATAACAGAATATATTTACAAATTCTGGGGGGTTAGGATGGGGACATTTTGGGGGAGCCATTATCTGACTACCACAGGCACCGTGGAATTTTTCCTTTTGTCTCTTTTCTCTTAATGTAAGTTTTTTTTCAAAGTAATAGAATATAAAGTTAGAAAAGTGCCTAAGTCATACATAGGGCTCTATGAGTGTTCCACCAAATGATTAATAAATCCCAAATTAAGAAAGAACATACCCAGAACTCCAGAAGTGTTTCCCTGGTCACTCCCCCTGCCCCGCAAGTGTACCCGCTATCCTCACTTCTAATACCACGGGCTAGTTTTGCTGGTTTTGAACTTACACAGCAACGGAATCGTACAGGATGTCATCTTTTGTGCCTGACTTCTTTTGCTCAGTCCTTAGGTCTGTGAAAGCCACTTATGTTGCACATTCACTCCCACTTTTGTCTAGCTCCCCAGCATTCTGAATAAACTCCAGTCTATCCATCCGTTCTACAGTTGATGGGTGTGTGGTTGTTTCCAGCGTGGAACTATTGTAAATGGTTCTGCTGTGAACATATCTGCACACGTCTTGGGACTAACACAAGTGTGCATTTCTGTTCTGTATGACCTGAGAAATGGAAATGCTGGGGTCTGGGGTTTGCATATACACTCAGCGTTAGCAGGTAGTGTGGAGCCCATTCTCCGCAGCCCAGCCCTCCCTGTTATCCCACCCCCTCCCCCAACCGTGCCCTAGGAATGGGGGATGGAGTGAAGCTCGGTACTGGAATGACGCTGAGGAATCTGATGACGTGGTTGATTTTTAAAATGATGCAATTGTAGTGGTCTATTTTGTTTTAGGTTATGACATTAGGTCCTTTGGGCCAAAATAGTGTGTTAAAGGGCACACCAATGGTGTGATAAAATGTACAGGATACCTTCACAAAAATACTGGGGTGTTTTGTATTTGTATTCTCGAGCCAAAAATTCATCTTAACTGGATCGCATCACCAATAGTCATATCTTAAACCTTCCAAGGCTTTACTATTGACGATTAAGATTATATGGTGTTAATACTGTGGGCCTGGGTCAGATTTGTCCCTAAGTAAAAAAGCGGGACCAGAAAGCTCTCTCTGCGACGGAAACAGGGTGTCATATCATGACAGAAAATGCAAAGATCTTGCCATAGGTACCCAGCTTACACTTGGCCATTGCATAAACAGTCATGAGGGGAATATTCCCAGTGAGGTGAGCCAGTGATCTTGGAGCAGCCCCTTCCTTCCCAGCCCCTCACCTGCAATTTCTCTCCACCCTTTGTTCCTTCCCCTTTGCAGACTTTCCCTTGGGGCTGTGGGGGTTGCCCCTCCTCCCAGAAGCCCCGAATGCTCACCTTCTGAGCAGGCGAGGCCAGTTTTCTTTGTCTCCCATCTCTGCCATTAGCAGGGCCTTGAGGGACCCCCAGAAGGCTGTGCTTGAGGGAGAAACCTCTCCTTCTGCTCTCTTCTTTGGGGGCTCAGGACCGAGGCTGCTGGCCATGGAGGACATGGGGCATTGTGTGGCTAGGAAGAAGGTAGAGGCCACATGGGAAAGACGTGACAGGTTGTTCTCTCCCCAAAGCAGCCTCCGTTCCTGCTCCTGAACATGCTCGCTTTCCACTCTACCTCTCTCAAGACTCTACTTTCCTCCTTCCTTTGAGGAGCCAGGGGGCCCTTCTCCCATGGGGCTGCTGTGGGGGGAGGTTGTGGAGAGGGACGAGACCCTCCTGGCCCTGTCTTCATGGCAGCCCTGGAACCCATGAGGGGCCCCGTCTTCAGGTATGTTAGGGGCCATCAGGTTTTGTGGGCTGTCCTCGGAATAAACCACACCAACAAAAAGATTCATGAGTGAATGTTGAAAGCGTAACTACCTCATATTTGAGGGCCTGCCTTGTTGAGAAATTTTTCATTAAACATCCAACAAATATTTATCGTGCACCTACCACTGTCAGGCTTCCTTGCAGCTCTAGAGGTGTATCAGAGAGCAAAACAGATAGAAATCTCTGCCTGCCTTCAGAGTGGGAGGAGACAGGCAAGGAACACACAGGACAGGCAACTTTTCCGGCAGGTGAGAAGGTCAGAGGTGCTGTGGAGAAAAAGGAAGCAGGAAGGAGAAAAAGGAAATGGGGGAACAGAGTGAGGGTAAGCTTCACTTTAAATATTTAGAGTATTTTGGGTAGCCAGGGAAGGTCTCACGGCCAATGTAACATCTGAGCCAAGACTTGAAGGGGTGAGGGACTGAGCCATACAGTGATCCAAGGGAAGAGCATTCCTGGCAGAAGGAACAGCAAGTACAAAGGCCCCGAGGCAGTGGCAAGCCTGGTTTGCCTGGGGACCGTCAAGGCAGCCAGTGCGGCTGGAGCAGAATGAGGGGAGGGGAGAGCAGTGGGACAGGAGGTCAGAGAAGTACTAAAGAGGCCAGCTCGTCGGGGCCTTGTAGGACGTGGGCTTCTCCTCTGGTCAGATGCGAGCCATGGGAGAATTCTGAGAGCAGATCTGAGGGCAGATCTGGCTTTGGTGTGAACAGGACCCCTTCAGCTGCCTATCGAGGACAGGTGTTAGCAGGACGAAGACAAGCAAGAAGGCACTTAGGAGGCTGGGAGCTCACCCAGGTGAGTGCTTACATTCTAGATATATGAGTCCGACACAAATAATGCCCCTCTCTTATTACAAAAGCTTTTATTACAAAATCATAAGCATGTAATTCTGTAACATAATAATATCACACTCAAGCACACCTTATTACATTTTAGGTGAAATGTTCAAATTAAAACTATAAATTATTACATCCATATTATTACCAACCACACTCGAGCAGGTGTGACTTCTGCCGCGCCCTGTATTTTGAAGTTGAGCTCGTTAGGACTTACTGAGGGATCGCAAGTGTGATTAAAAGAGAGGCGATTCTACAATTTTTTGAAAAGAGACCAATAAGGGCCAAAATGACTTAGGATTTTGTGAAAGAAGTAGCTGAGGCATCGAGGGGGGGTCCTTTCAAGTGAGATGACAAGATGCAGAGACAGGGAAGAGATACAAGAGCAGAGGGAGAGAGAACTGGAGAGAGGACGTTCCGGACAAAATGAGAATGTAGGTTCCTCATGGAGACCTTCAGTGCCTATCAGAATTCTGGAAGAAAACAGAAGGCACAATCCTTTGGGATAACTGAGTGGAGTTGACTATGCTGGCATCAGCAAGTCATATCAGCAAGGGGTGGCTCCCGTCTGACTCAGAAGAGAAGTCCAGTCCTGAAGGGCCAGGGCAGGGCGGAGTAGTAAAACCCAGAGGGGTCTGTAGGGAGAGAGGGCTGTCCCTCAGGAACTGTGGCCTGCAGTAGAGGAACAGCAGCCACCCCGGACCAGTGGCTTTGCAGGAAAGGAGCTGGGAAAATAGAAACCTACCCTCGCTGCCCTCCCACCCATCCATCTCCTGCTGGGGCCTCCCAGGGGATGAAGCTGGAGGGCAAGAGAGGCCACAGCCTAGTGCCCTCAGGCTGACGACACAGCAAGGGGTGCAGCTTTAAAAACAAAGTCAGGATTTTCGGATTAGGTGATAGGGAACTAGAAAGGATTGAATAGAGAATGTGTTAAACTGTTACTTAAGGACATTTAAAAGGGATAGGATTAATGAGGTAGGGAGTCTAGGTGACCTTTGAAGGGGCTCTTTGATAACTGAGGGAACTGAGAGAAAAAGAATCATGTTTATGCAAGAGCATCATGTTGAGAGCTAGGCACCGCTCAAAGAGCTTTACAGACGCCCTCTCTGGAGAGCGCAGGCTCACAAACCACCCGCGTAGTCTAGCTCTCTCGCGAGGGTGAAATAAGGTTTAGCACAGTGTCTGGGATATAGAAACACTGTATGAATTACCCCCATTTTAGTGATTGTTGATACGAACCCAATACAAACACTGAGCTACACAGAGTTTGCTCAACTAGTAAGTGGTATTCAAACGCAGATTCTGATTCCAGCTCCCATGTTCCCAGTGTCTTGTCCACCGCACTGTGTTTTCTCCAGTACGGTGAGAAACATTGCAAAGGGACAACTGGGTAAGACCTGGAGACAGACGTGGGCCAACGCCTACCCAGTGGGAGCACACAGGGACAGAAGACAGCGACAAGGGAGAACCAGTTCCAGAGGAAGAGATAAATGTGGAAATAATTTGCTGAGGGAGGCGGGGACAAGAAGTTGGGTTAAAGGGAAGAAAAGGTCCTGAGGGAAAAGATGACATTGCCAGGAGGTGGAGGAGGGACCTCAGGAATTAAGAGGCATGTTCTACAAGTGACCAAGGGCTTACGAAGTCAGATTCATATATTTTTCTTTCAAAGTCCTCTGGAAATTTGTCAAGGTGTCATCTCGTCTTTTTCTAGGGGATTTATCTGACAGAAGTCAGTATTTGCACCACGGTGCCTGCTGTTTAGGAGGCTTTCAATACGTTTGACTAAATGACATGAGGCAGGTGTAGTGTGCCCTTGACTTCACCTGCCCATGTATGGATGCAGCATCGTCTACTTTTTTTGTGTCCCTCAGAACTACGCTGCTACTGCGCACGGGTCAACAACACCTGTTGGATGAACTGAAATTCAGTTAAGATGCATTTGCATCAACATACCGATATTAGAATTTGAATTAGGCATAACATTTTATTTGCATACTCTCCACTGCTTGTATTTATTTTTCAAGCTCTTTCAAAATTGACCCTAATCTAGTCTCATCCTTATTTTTAACCACTCTCCTATGTGAGTTGTTGGAAACAGATTGGTTTGCTCACCATTTCCCAGATATGCTTTTTACACTTAATGCTTTTGTGCTTCCTAAGTGCTGACTTGGAGCATCCCAGTGCATTCTACTTTTTTATTTTTTAAAGATTTTTCATTCTTAGGCAAGTTTTCACCCTTTCTGAGCCTGTTTCCTCATCCTTAAAATAACAACAACAACAACAAACAAAACTGAGAATAACAGATTCTAACTCCGAGGTGCCTGTGATGAGACCACGACAGTATTCATGACATGAATTTTCAGGTTTCAGCTCTTTCACGTACTCCCCGTGCAATCTTTTGTTTAGTCCTCTCCTTTTCAGGCCCTGATTTCCTCCTTCGTGAAAAGGGGCGAGGGGAGAAAGAGTTTTACAGTGCTTGTGTTCAATGTAAGGTAGTTCTGTCCTCCCTGGGTTTGCAGCCTGGCTGTGTGCGCAGTGATCCTTCTCAATCTCTGTGGGCCTCAGCTCTCTCAGCTGTGGAGTGAGTATGTTAATGGTACCCGACTGTGTGCCATTAAAAGCTGTGTGAGGATCAGTGATATTTATCCAGGAAAGGTGTCGCTAAAATAGCGTTGTTCCCTTATAGTGGAGATGGGTGACAGCATTATAGCTTATGTCACCAGCCATTAAGATCTTCCGACTCTTGCTTCCCAAGCAACTTTTCCATAGTTTAGCTCTCCATGTAGCTTTCCTGTGAAGTTCAAGTTATATCCATTGACCCCAAAGCAAAACTTAAGTGTTTTCATTTGGAATGGTTTGGATTCAAGGATGTGAGGGACACATACATGATTCTCACCTTGTTTGGAGACCACTTCTGGCAGGTCCCCACCATCCCCCTTTCCTCCTCTTCATTGGCAGCAGAGGGAGTCAAATCTGGGTTTCTGTCACTTGAGACTTGAATGGGGAAGACATTCTATCTTGTCAGAAATCTGTCTCTATTTCAAACCTAGCAACAGTATTTGTCACGCAGTTAAGTTGGAACCAATGGAACTCTTGAAAAAAAAAAATCCTCCTGTCATCATTCCTGACCTCTTGTCATGGTTACCATGCTGCCCACACCAAAACTATAGTTTTGGATAATGACCAGTGCTGGGGATATACATTTTTATAATATGCTTGGGGGGTTATCTCTTACTTTTATTATATTGTTACATAATGAAATATGCAACTCCTTGGTCAATCTTTGAAGGTTTCAATTCTCCCCTCTTTTTTGTCTTTGCCCTTTGCTAACTTTGGTAATCTTGTGATACCAGATCAGACTGTCCCACAGGAATATATGCTGGCTACTTCAAATCATCAAGTTGTTCCAAGGTAGTTATCCATCTGAACGATTTAGCTCCAGCCTGTATGCACTACTTCAGCCTTGACCTACTAAAGCCCAAATTGAGATTTTTGCGACTCTTCTCACTGCATCCAATCTCATCTCGCTAAAACCCATACTCATCTCTGATCCTGTGTCTTCTTCTTTGCCCTTATGGCTCTTGCCCTAACGGACCTACATCTTTCCTATTTCAGGGGCCTACTAAATGCTTTTCCAGCCTCTTGGTTTTAACCCTCTTAGATCTATCCTGAAACTAAAACTACCTTAGAGCCTTTCACTTGCTCCCAATTTTAACTTCTGACTGGTTGGGTTCCATCCACACCTCCAAAGTCATCCCAAGTTGTCACACTAAACTTGAGTTCCTTAAACTTGAAATTATTCATCTCTTGGCCCTTTGTTCATATGCCCCGAATCCTTTTCTACGCACAGCGGGTATGAATCAGAAGGACAATGTACGCTCCGTGAAGGCAGGAATAGTACGGCAGTTAAAGGAATGTTTTTTGGCCCTTGTCCACTGCTCCAGCCTCAAATCCTGTCTTCTAAGAATATCCTAATTACACATGGTTTCCCTAAGTTTCCTGCTTCTTTCCCTTGGAACGGAGTGCTGTCCGCTTCCTCCCATTCCTTTCCTATGCGTGGAGGCGACGCTTTGGGCGGCTTTCCCGGCCTAGCCAGGTTTACATCCTCTGGGCCGGGCTGCATTTTCCTTAACCCTTTCTCTCCACTAGCCTGCTGGGTTTTCCCAGGACTTCAGCTCCGTCTCATTACATCTTCCACCCATTGCACGTGGCATCGTGGACTCTCCGCAAACGTTCGCTGCGCCTCCAACGACAGAGGGTCGAAGTCCGTGTACCCCTGCCCACACCACTCCTCCCAACCTACAGCTTCCCGGCCTTCCTCCTCCCATCCCTGGGGAAACTTCTCGGGCCGTTCTTCCCTTTGCAGTTGGCGCGATTCTCAGTTTTCAAGATTTCGTGTCTTCGAAGCGAGTAATCTTCGTGGGGGACAAGGGGCGAATACCCTGGTCCCAGATGACCGTCCGTGAAATGTCCCTTCCGAAAGCATGAAAAGGGCGACCCAGGATAGTCCGTTGCGCGTCCCAAGGCCTCAAGTCTAAACCGGGGGCTCCGCGACTCGTCCCCACCCCCACCTCGGCCCCCAGCAGAGCCCCCGCCCAGCAAGCGGCCCGACCTCCGCCCCCTGAGCCCGTGCCGCAGCGCAGCTGGTCGGCCGCGCCGGCGCCTCACAGCGCGTAGGGATCCGGACACGCGCCACCCCTCCCCCACTCGGCGTCGCCGCTGAGCCGGGCCTTTGCCCCCCAGATTCTCCTTCCCGGCGCCCCCCGAGGAGGAGGACAGGAAGGCGAGGCTCGCTTTTCCTGGCCCGGCCTGACCACGCGTGGGTCAGAGGCGTGGGACTGCCCCTTCGGCGGACTACTTTTCCTTCCGCGGAGGGACTACTTCTGCGGAAGCGTCGGGTCTGGCGGCGCGCACGACATGGCGGTGGCGGAGGCAGCGGCGGCGGCGGCGCGCCTAAGGTAGAGGGACGCCGGCCCGGTCAGGCCTCTGCGCGGCCTACACGCTTCGCTCGCTCGCTCCCGCCCCTCGCCTGGCCATGGCGGAGTCCTCGCCAGCCCGACGCCCGGTGCCCCTCATCGAATCGGGTAAGACGCGCCGCCCAAGCCCTGCCCGCGACGCCCCCGCCTCGGCCCCCTTCCCACGGCGCGCCCGCTCTTGACCCGACTCTCTGTCTTCTCTCAGAGCTGTACTTCCTAATCGCCCGGTACCTGTCGGCCGGCCCTTGTCGGAGAGCCGCCCAGGTGAGTGCGGGCGCTGCGGCCGGCGGCGGCCGCGGCCGCGGCCGCGTCCCGGCCGCGCCACGGCCTGGGGTCCGGGAGGAGGGCGCGGGGTGGACCGGGGTGCGGCCCCCGCCCCTCTAACTGCGCGTCTCGTCGGCTGCAGGTGCTGGTGCAGGAGCTGGAGCAGTATCAGGTCTGTGCATCGCGTCGCCCCCGCCCCGCGCCCTCCGTCCCCTCGCCCGGCCTTGTCCGGGGTCGCCGGCCCGGCCCCGCTGCCTGCAGCCCCGGCGTCGCGGCCCCCACCCCGGACCCACGCGGTGGTCACTCGTGTGCATTTCATGTCTTTGCAGTTGCTGCCGAAGAGGTTGGATTGGGAGGGCAACGAGCACAGCAGGAGCTACGAGGAATTGGTGAGACTTTGACCTTCCCGTCCCGGGTTTCCGAGCCCCCGCCTCCCGCCCTCTTTTGGGGGCTCCCGCTGGAGGGGCGAAGCGCCCGAGCCGCGCTCCGAGGCGGGCGGAAGGGAGCTGGGCGTCCCCGGGGCCGTGGGACTTCCTGCGGTAGGGGTGTTGTGCTCTGGGGTGGGTGTGTTTGTTTTGGTAGGAAACGGCCCCGGGGGGCGGCGCGGCGGCGGCGGCGGCGGGGGCAGCGGGGGCGACCCAGCGCGGCGGTTTGCGGCGGGGTGGGCCCCCAGGTGCGCCGCGCCTCCAGGTGCGCCGGCCGCGGTGAGCGCGGCGGGCGCGCGTGCGCGGGGCGCGGGGGCGCCAGCCATTCCGCGAGCTGCTCTCGGCCGGCTCCCTAACTCGACTTGTAACTCTAGCTCTGATTGGCCGTCCTCCCTGGGCCCCTCCCAGGCCTTCAGACCACTTGTTCCCCGGGAATAACCTTTGGTGCCTGAAGGGTGGAGAAATGTTCCTCTTCGGCCCTTTTTTTCCTTTTACCTCATCAGCGTAATAAAAATAAAAATATTGCTGCAGAGACACTATGCCAGGCCTCCATTAGTTTTGCTGCTTTAAACTGTACACTTGAAGGCTTTAAAATACCGATTTGTTTTGATGAATAGCTGCTGGATGTAATGTAGGTTCTAGCTGTGCAGTTTCTGTTTTTGTCAATTTGTGTATTAGGACATAGAATTTTTTAGTTACTGGCCTATATTCAGCAAAACAACTCATTTGTATGAGCAAAACAACTGAATAAAGAGCTCTTGATGATCTTTTACCATAGTTATAATATTGGGTTGGCCAAAAAGCCCGTGACTGTTTTTCAGGAAAAAAAAGGCACGTTTCTCATTTTTACAAATAACTTTATTGATCTGGATATTTTGAGTATGTTGGCTTTCTCATGCTGTTGGCTTCTAGTGGGTAGAGGTTAGGGGTGCTGCTAAACATCTTCCAATGCATAAGACAGCCCAACAGCAAAGAATTATTTGGCCAAAATGTCAGTAGTACCAAGAAACTTTGCGAACCACTTCGGACACATTTGATCCGTTACAGCACCTTCTCCATACACTGCACAAATCTTTTTTTGCACTTCAGTTGTGTTTTTTTTTTCTTAAAATAATAAAGCATAATACACCAAAATGTTGCGTATTTTCTTTCATCTTCAGTATTAAAATGGCTGCATAAAAATTCACCAATTTTGATGTTTTTTTAAGTGTCTGCTGATATGACAGCTGGCATAATCTAACAAAATTGTTTTGAAGTTAAAGATAACTAAGCATTACTAGAGCCATCATATGGAAGAAACGTAATGGAATTTTTGGCTAACCCAATACTCTTAAGCAGAAGTTGTAGGATATGAGTACCAGTCTTTTTTTAAAGGTGTTACCTGTTGATTTTTTGAGAGGGGGGGAAGATACAGGGAGAGAAACATCCTTGTGTGCGATTGCCTCTCGCATGCACCCAACCAGGGACCTGGCCTGCCACCCAGGCATGTGCCCTGACTGAGGATGGAATCTGAGACATTTCAGTTCCCAGGCCTGCACTCACTCTACTGAACCACACCAGCCAGGGCCCATTCTTTTTTATTTTTATTTTTTAAACTTTTATTTATTGATTTGAAAGAGAGACAGACATCAATTTGTTGTTTCACTTATTTACACATTTATGGGTTGATTCTTTTGTGTGTCCTGACTGGCCGTCGAACCCACAACCTTGGCGTATTGGGACTACATTCTAACAAACTGGGCTGCCCGGGCAAGGCTGATTACCATTTTCGAATTAAATGGAAAGGACAAAATCAGGGGGATTTGTCATCTGTATATGGACAGTTAAGTATTAGCACTTAAAATCAGGTGGAAGTAACAAGGGCATTCTATTGCAATTGCCAGTTATAATATTTGCCTTATTAGAGATTTTTTTTGTTGCAAACTTTAAACACAAATTTTATTTATTTATTTTTAGAGAGAAGGGAAGGGAGGGAGAAATGGAGAGAAACATCACTGTGTGAGAGATACATCAATCTGTTGCCCTTTACATGCCGTTGACTGGGGACCTGGCACACAGCCCAGCCATGTGCCCTGACTGGGAATTGAACTGGAGACCTTTTGGTTCGCAAGCTGGCACTCAGTCCACTGAGCTACACCAGCCAGGACTTTTTGTGGCAAACTTTAAAAAATAAAAATTCTTTCCCATGGATATGTTTTTAAAAAACTGGTATTAGAGGAAAGGAGAGAGAGAAAGAAAAAAATACCGATGTGAGAAACATCGACTCCCTGCTTTCCATATGCACCCCGACCGAGGACAGAACTTGCAACCCAGTCATGTGCCCTGACTGGGAATGGAACCTGAAACCTTTTGGTGTATGAGACAACACTGTGTGAGCCACCTGGCCAGGACTGTTGCAAACTTTTGAAAGCAAATCATGTTTTCCAAAAGTGAGTTTTGAAAATACTGCATGGTGGCAGAATTTTTATGTTTTATTAAGTTTGATATTTTGTAAGGAAACACATAAAGCCTGTTGCCTTTTCTTGGTTAGACATAGTAGTGTTTTTGGAGAATGCAGAGAGGCGTTGACGTGACAGTAAACTCATGCTGCTGAAGAGAAAACTTTACATTTTGAAGCAAGTGTAATGTTCTACCTACTGGAAATAGATGTATACATATTTTGGCTTTTGCTGTTAGAATTGCTTCAAATCCTACTTAACCTTAAAATTATTCAAAATCTGTGATATATTCCTGTGATGCGGCTATGACATGTCATTACTCATTGCCTGATTTGGTGTCTGGTGGGGCATTCTCTTCCTCCTCTGCTTCCCCTCTTTTCCCCCATCCCAGCATTATGGAACAGGATGAGCTTCCTGTCCAAAGGAGTATAATTGTTTTGTCAAGGCTACGCGAGTAGCTTCTAGTTCTTCCAAAGAAAGGCTGCCATAAGCAGATTCATTACTGATTTGCTATACTTGCTTTGGTTTCTGTGAGGCATCATATTATTTTTTTCTTATAAACTATCAAACCTTCAAACATAGAAAAATAGAATAATGAATTATCCACCAGCCTTAGTGATGCTCAAACAATGTTGTATCTGTTCCTTCCCCCAAGCTGTATTGTTTTTAAGCCAATTTCAGACATTCTGTTCATTGGTTAACATGCTGAAATAGTTTATTTATTAAAAAGAAAGACATTATTTAATTTATTTGTTTGTAGAGAGAGGGAAAGGGAAGGAGAAAGAGAGGGAAAGAAATACCAGTGTGTGAGAGAAACATCAGTCAGTTGCTTCTTGCATACCCACAACTGGGGACTTGACCTGCAACCAAGGCATGTGCCCTGACTGGGAATCGAACCAGTGAGCCTTTGGTTCAGAGGCTGGCTCTCAATCCACACCAGAAAGGGCTCACTCTTTTTTTTTTTTTAAAGAGAAATATCAGTTTGTTGCTCTGCTTATTTATGCATTCATTGGTTACCTCTTACATGTGCCCCGACTAGGGATCGAACCCGCAATCTTGGCATATTGGGACGATGCTCTAACCAGTTGAGAGCTACCTGGCCAGGGCACTGAAGAGGTTCAAGAGGTATCATGAACCTCTTATCTTGCATAATTTTTTCTTCTGTGCTGTTGATTTACTGAAGAGACTGAATTAGTTATCCTGTAGAGTGTTACATATTCTGGTTTTGTTTTACTGATTCCTTATGATGTTGTCTTATGTTAACTTACTCCTTTTTCTGAATAGTTCTCAGAACTGTTTGGGGAGCTTTATTAAATCTGGATGCCTGGAGCAGTTAAATCAGAATCTTACTGGTGGGACTGGACATCACTATTTTTTAAAGCCTGTCAGTTGATTCCAGTATCACTGTTTATAAATACACAGTTTCTCTTAGACTTAAGACCCTGCTGTTGCTCCAACCTGTCCTTTAAAAGGTTTCTCAGGAGAAGTGTTTAAAGGGCCTACACAGACTTAGTTGTGCAGACGCACCCACTCTGGCATTCACCACCAAGGCAACAGCTGGACAGGCACCAGTCTCATATGGGAAGTGGGTGAAGTGACTGGAAATGGGGTGAGTTGCAGGCATGCCTCCAGAAGCCTGGCAGTGGCATTGCCCCCTCTCTGAGCCCTCCCCTCACACAGAGCCACAAAGCTGTGAAAGGGGTTGCCCTACCATGGCAATTACCTAAGGCTCTGCCCCATAGAACTTAACAGGTGCGCTAAGGCAGGGTGTCAAAGCAGCTCTACCTAATACATGGAAACAAACAGGGAGACTGCCAAATTGAGCAGACAAATGTGGCCCAAATGAAAGAACAGAACAAAATCCCAGAAAAAGAACTAAACAAAACATAGATAGCCAACCTATCAGGTGCAGAGTTCAAAACACTGTTGATCAGGATGCTCTGAGAACTCATTGAGTGTGGTAGCAACATAAAGGAAGAAATGAATGTTACACTAAGTGAAATAGAAATCCACAGGAACCAACAGTGAAGGGAAAGAAGCCAGGATTCAAATCAACGATTTGGACCATAAGGAAGAAATAAACATTCAACCAGAACAGAAAGAAGAAGAAAAAATTAAAGAAAGCTAAGATAGTATAAGATGACTCTGGGACATCTCCGAAGGTGCCAACATCTGAATCAGGGATGCCAGAAGGAGAAGAGGAATAGCAAGAAATTGAAAACTTATTTGAAGAAAAAAATGAAAGAAAACTTCCCTAATTTGGTGAAGAAAATAGATTCACCAGCTCAGAAAGCACAGAGAGCCCCAAACAAATTAGAACCAAAGAGGAACATACCAAGACGCATCATAATTTTTTTTAAAGATTTTATTTTTAGAGAGAGGGGAAGGGAGGGAGAGACAGAAACACTGATGTGTGAGGTATACATCGATCAGTTGCCTCTTGCGTGCCCCCAGCTGGGGACCTGGCCTGAAACCCAGGCATGTGCCCTGACTAGGAATAGAACCAGTGACCTTTTGGTTCGCAGCCCAGCACTTAATCCACTGAGCCACACTAGCCAGGGCAAGACGTGTCATAATTAAAATGCCAAAGGTTAAAAGATAAGGAGAGACTCTTAAAAGCAAGAGAAAAGCAGGGAGTACCTACAGAGGAGTTCCCATAAGACTATCAGCTGATTTCTCAAAAGAAACTTTGCAGGCAAGGAGGGCTGGCAAGAAGTATTGAAAGTGATGAAAAGCAAGGACATGCAACCTAGATTACTCTAGCCAGCAAAGCTATCATTTAGAAAGGAAGGGCAGATAAAGTGCTTCCCAGACAAGGTAAAGCTAAAGGAGTTCCTCACCAAGCCCTTATATGAAATGTTAAAGGGGTTTAATCTAAGAAAAAAAGATAAAAAATATGAACAGTAAAATGACAAACTCAACTGTAAACGACAGCCTGAAAAGCAAAAACTAATCAAACAACTAGAACAGGAACAGAATCACAGAAATGTAGATCACGTGGAGGGTTATCAGCAGGGAGAGGGAGGGAGGAGAATGGGGGAAGAGGTACAGGGAATAAAAAGCATAATTGGTAGGTACAAAATAGACAGGGAGGTTAAGAATAGTTTAGGAAATGAAGAAGCCAAAGAATATATGCACAACCTGTGGATGTGAACTGAGGTGTGGAGGGGGGCAAAGGTGAAAAAATTGGAAAAACTATAATTAATAAAATGTACTTAAAAAAACTTTTCTTCACTTATTTAACCTTTCTCAGTCGCTTATGAATTAACTCCCCAAACCAATGGATGAGTAGTTACCTACCATCTTGAGCTCCTTACTGGATTGAGGAATCAGGTTATGATAGAAGACTGTAGGCAAGACTGAGAACGTGGATGCCAGATAGTTTTTATTTGAATCTCAGGTAAACCTTTTTCATAACAAGTCTACTTATGTACTTACTTAAAATAAAAACAACTTTGTATTTTCCACTTGTATTGCAACTAATCCCATTACTATTTTCATTGTGAGATTCTAAAGACTTCATTCTGAGTGCAGCTTATCTTTCTCTATGGATTCTGTGTTTTCTTTGTTCACTAGCGATATATCATTCTGTAGGAATTTTATTGATAAGATAACTTGGGAACACACATGATTGTGGCAGTGTGATGACAGGTTACAGTCTACAATATAGCAGTGTGGAAATTAGGATCTTAAGTTTTGGTGCCAAGTAGCTGGGCTGTAAACCTGACATTGTTTTGTTGTTTACTAGATATTCTAATCTTAGGCAAATTATTTAATCTCCACCTGTTTCTTGATCTGTATAACAAGACTAATAATAATTGTATCAAGTATTCTCATAATTGTGTGATGTTAAATGGGTACCAGATTTATTGGGATGATCACTTAGTTAAATGTCTAATCACTGAAGTGTACACCTGAAAATAATTAATATATTTCAACTGTAATTGAAAAATAAAAAATGATTTAAATTTAAAAAACAATTGTATCAAAGGGTCGTGGTGAACATTGTATGGAAAGAAATCGGCTTTACAGTACCTGGCACACAGTAATGATTAGTATTTATTAATAACAATGCTGATAGAATGATAAGCCATAATTGTGTGAACTTTCCTTCACATTTTACATTATGAGGTGTAATGTTGAATGAATGATACCTGGTATACCCATTTATGGATGACCAACCACAATGCGAGATGGGAACTAATGGCAGTCTCTATGGCTCAATGCTGAATAATGGTAGTGGTATTACTATTTGTGAGTCAATTAGTTTTGACTATGCTGCTTTAGTTTTTCTTATTTTTATTGATTCGAGAGAGAGGAAGGTTGGCGGATGGGAGGAGAGAGAGATTGGTTCGTTCTTATTCACGCATTTATTGGTTGATTCTTGTAGGTGTGCTGTCCAGGAATTAAACCTGCAACCTTGGCATATCAGAAGTACTCTAGCCAACTGAGCTACCTGGTCAGGGCACCTGTGCTACTATAAAATAGTTATGAATTACTTTGTTTTCATAGGTTTACTTGTGCATAACAGCTTTTTGTATCTAAGGGACAAAATCATGTGACTTTTTTCTTGAAATTGTTTAAAACCTTGAAGATTTTTGTCAGTTCTTTTTTTTTAAAGATTCTATTTATTTATTTTTAGACAGAGGGGAAGGGAGGGAGAAAGAGAGGGAGAGAAACATCAGTGTGTGGTTGCCTCTCGTGCGCCCCCTCCTGGGGCCCCAGGCATGTGCCCTGACTGGGGAGTCGAACTGGCGACCCTTTGGACCCTTCGGTTTGCAGGCTGACCCTCAATCCACTGAGCTACACCAGCTGGGGCATCCTCTGACTTCAGTGAGCCAATAGCATCCCCGCTTTGGCTCACTTTTGTCATGTGGCTTTTGTTTCTCAGTGAGCCAAAGCAGGCCCACCTAGTCTCTCCACTGTTGCTGCTTCTGTCCTGAGCTCTTCCTTGATTCCCTGTCCTCAGCTTTAATAATCATACTTTCAAAAGAAAAAAAAAGGAAGGGAAGTACCTTGTCCCAAGATTTCATAACTAGTTGGATGTAGGGCTAGGACTGTTAACCACATCTCTTGTGGGTCAGGAGAGTGTTCTACCCACTTTTTTTAGTATCTTTTAGTTATGTTATCATGAGTGTATTTAAAAGTGGTTCCAAAGTGAGAGAATTTTGCTTGAAAAAGACCTGTGGTGCTGCATCTATTTAAAGTCTTTTCTGCCCTTGGCTGGGTGGCATAGTTGAATGGAGGGTCCTCTGTACACCAAAAGGTTGCGAGTTTAGCTCTGGCTGATGTGGCTCAGTGGATTGCATGCGAGCCTGCAAGCCGAAAGGTCGCTGGTTCTATTCCCAGTCAGGGCACTTGCCTGGGTTGCAGGCCGAATCCCCAGTTGGGGAGTGTGTGAGAGAACCGATTGTTCTCTCACACATCAACGTTTCCCTCTCTTTCTCCCTCTCTTCCCTTCTTTCTAAAAAATGAATCTTTCTTTTTAAAAAGATTTTATTATTTTTAGACAGAGGGGATGGGAGGGAGAAAGGGAGAGAAACGTCAACGTGTGGTGGCCTCTCACGCGCCCCCTACTGGGGACCTGACCTGCAACCCAGGCATGTGCCCTGACTGGGGAATGGAACTGGCAACCCTTTGGTTTTCAGGCTGATGCCCAGTCCACGGAGCTACACTAACCAGGGCTAAAAATAAATAAATCTTAAAAAACAAAAAAGGTTGTGAGTTTGCTCCCTGGTCAGGGAGTTCATGGGAGGCAATCTGTGTTTTCCATATCAGTGTCCCCCCGCCCACCCTTCTTTTCCCTCTCCCTCCCTTCTCTCTCCAAAATCAATAAACTTCCTAGGTGAGGATTTAAATAAAAAGTCTATAATTGCCTATATTTAAATGTAAGTTTTTGAGGATGTCGTTAGTGGCTTTTCTGTAGGGGTATAACTAAAAAGTGGTATGTCAGCATGGAAGTTTAGGAGGTGGCTGTGCCTACAGGAGTCAGGAGAACTGGCCCTTCTCCCACAGATTCTGCCCCCACCCCATGCTTCCCCACACCATGGTCCTGTCACTGGGAGGGGGCCACCTGGCACTGGTGTGCCTGGTCTCTGGTTGGGGGTGCCTGAGCTGCCCCTACCAGGCAGTGCCAGGTAGCAGTCTGGTGTTTTATTACCTACCAGGAGCCACTCAGTTATGTGCTTCTGCAGGGGGACCCCACCAATAAAATTCGAATTATATGTTGACACTCTTAAGGCACTTTCCAAGGTGACACTTCGACCGTGAGTCGTCTAGGGTTTGTGGTGGGGTCTGTCACCCATTGTCCTCCTGCACACTGCCCTCCACTCTAGTACTGGACCAGTGGTTGTTAGGGAAGCTTCAGTGCCACCACTCACTGGACAGAAGCTGACTTGCTGTATGTGGGGCCATGGAAGTTAGGAATGTCAACCTTGGTCCCTCACTGGTGCCAATTCAACCCGAAGAGGAATCCCCCAGTTTGGGAATTTGCAGAGGAAGGAATCTGTTCGGTGCACACAGCTTTATTATGAAATAGTGTGGAGATGGCTCCCTCTGCTCTTAGTTAGATGTCTTCAGTGTTTCAGTTCCGGTTGAGGGAAATGCAGCCTTCAGGAAAAGTAGGCTTCCAGGCTAGGAGGGAGCTGATTTACAAAGAAGTTCCCCACCCCTGGTCCCTAATTGGTTCATCCTCTGGCAATTGAGGACTCCAGATCTTTGGTTTGATTGCTCAGAATGGAGGTGCTTTGACTGGGTGGTGTGCTGATGAGGTTATAGCTGCGCCGCTCCTGATTTGACAAGAAAAGCCTCAGGCCAGTTGGTTGAAATACAATTCCAGGAACTCATTTACAAGGCCTGGCTCAGTTAGTAGGAACGTAATTCAGAGCAGGCTTCTTTCTGAAATGCAGTTAGCATTAGAGGCCCCTTATGTAGGAATGGCTGCTAGCGTGTGCTTTTAGGTTCAGGCCCAGTTAGTCACCAGGAGCCCTTCTTGGTGTCACTGTTAACTTTCTCTGGATCAATGGGAATAACAGGTGTCAGCCAAACACAGAATCTAAGAACAAACGCCAAGGAACCAAAAAAGCCCTGGAGCCACATCTTTATAAAAGTAAATATCAAGAAAGATCTGTCATGATGTTTATAGAGAACTAAATTGTTATTCCTTTGGATAAGGGCAAAAGTAGCAACCAGTGAGGAAAAAAATGATATTAGTAGATTGCATAGAAATGCTAATAGGGTATATCCCCATTGAGTACTGGAGTCAGTATCGATAGCATTTTCGAGGTAAGACTTACTTTGTAGGGATGATTGGTGGATGACTTTGCTACAGATATTCATCATACTGAGTATGTGGGATTATGAAATGTGGGATTGCATAGCACATGAAAATAGGCTATGGAATACTTCATTTGCTTAGAAGCAAGGGCTCAAATAATAAAGGTGTGATGATGTCTTACAAGTCTGCGGGTGGAATTTGTGCAGTGATGTAATGGTGTCATGTAAATATCGTCTTTCTGCTTGGGGAACCTGACATTTTTGCTTTTTCCCCCTCAAATTTTAGTTTTATGGATGCTAGATGACTCTGGCAGTGATATCCTAGAACTGATGCGAAGGAAGGGTTTTTTATTCTTGGGACTCTTTTATGAGGGAGGAGAATTTTTCTAGGAACATTCCCCTGACCCTGGAAATTTCTTCTCAGTTTTATTGGCCAGACCTAGATGGCATGACGTAGTTATGAAAGAGTCTGGAAAAGTGAGGTTCTACCCAAGTAAGGAGATAATGGCTGTTGGGTAAGGAATCATTGTCTGCTCTGGGAAGCTTTAAAACTGGTTAATATTTTTCTCTTTTTTAAAAAAAGTGTATTTTATTGATTATGTTGTTACAATTTCCCCAATTTTTTTCCCCTTTGCCCCCCTCTGCCTGGTACCCCCTTCCCTCCAGTAGTCCCCCAACTTAGTTCATGTCATGGGCTGTGCATGTAAGATCTTTGGCTTCCTTCTCCCTTTCCTTATACTTTTTTAACATCCCCCTATCTGTTTTGTTCTTACCAGTTAGGTTTCTTGATTCCCACACCATTTTCATTTTTCTCCCCCTTACCCTTCCCCCTCCCAGTTGATAACGCTCCAAAAGATAGCCATTCCTGCGATTCTGCTTGTGTTCTTGATGTTGCTTTTCTTTTTTTAAAGATTACTTATTTTTTTAGTGAGGGGAAGGGAGGGAGAAAGAGAGGGAGGGAGAGAAACATCAGTGTGTGGTTGCCTGTTGCGTACCCCCTACTAGGGACCTGGCCTACAACCCAGGCATGTGTCCTGACTGGGAATCGAACCAGTGACCTTTTGGTTTGCACGTTAGTACTCAATCCACTGAACCACACCAGCCAGGGCAGGCATTTTAATTATGATGTGTCTTGGTGTGGTCCTCTTTGTGTCCAACTTCTTTGAGACTCTCTGTGCTTCCTGGACTTGCATGTCTATTTCCATTGCCAAATTAGGAAAGTTTTCTTTCATTATTTTTTCAAATAGATTTCTAATTTCTTGTTTCTCTCCTTCTGGCACCCCTATGATGCGAATGTTGGACCTTTTGAAGTTGTCTCAGAGGCTGCTTATACTACCCTCATTTTTTTGGATTCTCTTTTCTTCTTCTTGTTCTGATTGGTTGGTTTTTGCTTCCTTATGTTCCAAATCACTGATTTGATTCTTGGCTTCATCCACTCTATTGTTATTTCCCCATAAATTCTTCTTTGTTTTGGTTAGTGAATCCTTCATTTGTGACTGGATCTTTTTTATGCTACGGAGGTCCTCACCAAGCTTCTATAACCAGTGTTTTGAACTATGCATCTGATAGACTGCTAATCTCCATCTTTAGCTTTTTTCCTAGAGTTTTGATCTGTTCTTTCATTTGGGCCATGTTTCTTTGTCTCCTCATTTTGGCAGCCCCTCTGTGTTTGTTTCTATGTATTAGGTAGAGCTGCGTTGACTCCGTGTCTTGGTAGTGTGGTCTAATGTGGTAGGTGACCTGTAGGATCCAGTGGCACAGCCTCCACTATCACCCAAGCTGGATATTTGAGGCGTACCCTTCATGTGGGCTGAGTGCACCCACCTCTTGTAGTTGAGCCTTGGTTGCTCTCGGCAGATCAGTGGAAGGGATTTATCCAGGTCAGTCAGCTGCAAGGATTGGCTCTGACCACTGACCACCAACCTCCACCCTCTGTGAAGGATCAGCTGTGCAGGGGTAGGGTGGTGGTGGTCTGTAGCTGTCCGCTGGATATGCTGGCCCTGAGGTTTCCCGGATGGTGCAGGCCAAGGTCGGCCCCCATCTGTGTTTTGTATGGGGCCACTCTGCCTGAGCCATAAAGCAATCTGAGATGGTTACTACTTATGCTGGGCTTGGAGATTTGCAGGCAAAGCCAAGCTGTGAAACTAATCTGGCTGCTGCTAGTGCTTGTCCTGTAGGTCAGAGAGGCCAGCTGTTGCTTGTTTGACAGGATGTAGGAGGTTGTGAAGCATGAGCCAAGAGCAGCCATTCATATGGAAAAGCAGCTTGGGTGGGGCAGAGTCTCTGGGGATCTCCAAGCTGGGTCTACAGTGTTAGCCAGGTTGATGGAGTCTCAAATATGACACCAGCCTGTTGGCTCCGTGGCTCCGTGGCTCTGTTCGGGGAGGTCTCAGAAAAGGGACAATGGCCTTTGCTTGCCCTGATCCCAGACACTTTATCGTCTCCCAATATGCCACTGTTGCCCTTCAGTCTACCACCCTGGCGCTGAAGCCGAGAGGGATTGAGCCTGAGTGGGTGAGTCCGTGTGTGGATCTTTTAAGAGGAACTGTTTGGGGCTCTAGCAGTTTTTTCCACAGATTGAGTCCTGGCTGCATTTTGCAGTCAGAAGTGGGGACTGCCCCAGCTGGTGTAGCTCAGTGGATTGAGTGTCGGCCTGCGAACCAAAGGGTTACTGGTTCGATTCCTCAGTCAGGGCACATGCCTGGGTTGCAGACCATGTCCCCAGTAGGGGGCTCGTGAGAGGCAACCACATATTGATGTTTTTCTCTGTCTCTTTCTCCCTCCCTTCTCCTCTGTTTAAAAAAAAAATAAATAAAATCCTTAAAAAAAAAAAGTTGTGGGGACTTAGCTTCCTGGCACTGGAACCCTGGGCTTGGGGGCCTGGTGTGGAACTAGGACTCCTCTCCTCCAAGATATCATTTCCGAATTTTTATCCACTGCATGTGGATGAGAGACCAGCTGGTTCCACACCTGCGTCCCCCCTACCAGCCTTGATGGATGTGGTTTCTTTAATTCCATAGTTGTCAAAATTCCCTTCAACTCGATTTCTGATGTTTCTGAGTGATGGCGGTTCTGTATTTTAGTTGTAATTTTGATGTAGTTGTGTGAAGAGGCAAACCATGTCTGCTGCCTACACCACCATCTTGATCAGAAGCTTTTGGTTAATGTTTCTGAATTAAAATAAGCAAATGCTTTTAATTGAAGGATTTTTACACTAACAATAGGACATTTCTCTGCCTAGGTCCTTTTGTAAAAAATGAGTTTTATGCTCTTTCTCCTCTCATTTCTATAGAAATATTTATCCTGCCCATTCACTACTAAACGTTCACTTTATAAAGCACTGAATATAAAGCAGAGAAAAGAGGCCAGGAATATCCATCTCATCAGAAGCTGAGGGGAATTATTATTTTATAAATTGATCTTATACATATATAGGGAGAAACATTGGTCTGCTGCTTCACTCATTTATGCATTCATTGGTTGACTCTTGTATGTGCTCTGACTGGGTATTGAACAAAACCGTGGCTCATCGGGTTGATACTCTATAACCAGCTGAGCTACCTGGCCAGGACTGAGGGGAATTATTTAAGCAAGGAAGACACCAAAGTTTTATTTTGTGTAAAAGACAGTGCTCTGTCATTTCTTTTTTTTTTTTTTGAAGACTTTATTCTTAGTAAGAGCTGTAGGGAGGGAGAAGGAGCGGGAGGGAAACAGTGATGCGGGAGAGACACGTCCCATGGTTGCTTCTTGCATTCCTCCAAGTGGGGATCCAGCTCGTAACCAAGGCATGTGCCCCCACCGGGAATCTAACTGGTGACTCCCTGGCTCACAGGTTGGCACTCAGTACACTGAGCCACACCAGCCAAAGGTGCTCTGTTACTTCTTTTCATTGTCATAGTGCACTTTTTTGACCCTTTAAAAATTTTTATTTTTTGACTTTTTGGGAGAGAGAGAAACATGGATTTGTTGTTTCTGTTATGTGTGCATTCATTGGTTAATTCTTATGTGCCCTGACCTGGGATTGAACTCGCAACCTTGGTGTGTCAGGATGACACTCTAACCAAGTAAGTTACCTGACCAGGGCTGTACTTTCTTTTTTAAAAAATCCTGCGAGGATATGTTTATTGATTTTTGGGTGGTGGGGGGAGGGAGAAAGAGAGAGAAAAAGAAAGAAAACATCGATTAGTTGCCTCCCGTATACACCCAGAGCTAGGTATGTGCCCTCACCTGGAATCGATCCTGCAGCCTTTTGGTGCATGGGATGACATTCCCACTAACTGAGCCACTTGGCCAGGGCTGTACTGTACTTTTTATTGTATAGGAATTTTGATATATTATAGTTTACTTATATACTCCCCATTGTGAGGTTTCTTAGATGTATTTTAAAATAATTTTAGAAAAAACTAAAGGTCAGATAGGCACATAAGAAATATATTAAATATTTATTTTAGATCCTGATTATAGCATCCCAAACTTTATGGAAAAAATTACTTTCTCCCATAACTTTCCAATTAATCAGGTTATCTAGACCATACTATCACTTTCTGTAACTCCTGGACTTGAAGGGGCCCATGCTCACAGCAGTATTTGGTGGTAGTGATAGTAATAAAGTGATCCTAGGATTGTTACTGATAAAGTTTGTGAGACTGAATATGGCTACAAAAAAAAACAAGATGATAGTGAGATTGGCTATTTGACTGTTGTAGGGACTTAGTTCTGGCCTGACTCCTGGGACCTTGTATAACTGGTTTACTCATAGGAATTGACTTCATAGAGACTGTTCTCACATTCTTATCTAGGATTTGAAAATACTGAAGGAAGATTTTTCCTTTGATTTGGTCAATATACTATTAATTTTAATCCAGAACCATTATCTGTTGATTATTTTTGTTGCCTTTTTTGGGACTAGAACCAAAAATTAATTTCCAGATGCACTTTATTTTGTACAAAAATAGGATAATGCCTGCCCCCTGCCCGATCTTTGGTGGTTTTCTTAGAATCCTCAGAAATTTGCAAGGAATCTGTAACTCTTTTTAGGGAAATTACAGCTGCTGCATGGGATTAATGTATCTGGATGTTGCCCAAACTATGTTGAAGCCCCCGGTTTTAGTGATTAGTTTTGTGGCATCTAGGCAGTGAGTATAATATGCATGTTTATAAAGTTTTTCCTACATCATTTAAGAGAGAAAGTAAGATCATGTCTAGCACTGGGAAGCAACTTGTTTAAAATCATCTCCATTCTCAGGTAGGCTTGACTGTGTAACCTGAAACCTTAAAAGTCAGTTGTATAAGTTCTCTCCCCACCTGAATAGAGGAAATCTCAAAGCAAACTATTAAGTTAGAGATGAGTGATTTTTTCCCCCTTATGGAAGTCATGTTACCATTGCCCAGTGTCAATTTATCTTAAATATTTAAGCCTTTTAGATATATTGTTTAGGTCCATCAGTGTTACTTTTAGATTCGCATTACTGACAAGGTCTTAGATCTATATTTTCTTGGTTTCTGTTGGAATTACCTTCTAGTTCTTCCTATCTTTCTTTCCCCTCCTGTGATGAACTAATTATCTGCAATAGTTTTTGGACTGTTACGTACTGACACTTTGAATTGCAGAGTGCTAATTAGTAATAAACACTTTTTGGGATCTCTGAGCTTTGATATATTTTTTGAGTTATGCCTTGGAATATCTGTCAAATGTCGTTAACATCACAACCGAGAAGACCTAGAGATTTCAATTAGAAAACACTAAATACATTCATATCGGATAATATCAGGCATATTCATGAGTTAAACTTACACATTATTCTTCTGAGGTATAATTGACTTGCAGTAAGCTGCACATATTTTCCTGGCCAGGTAGCTCAGTTGGTTAGAGTGTCGTCCTGATAATGCCAACGTTGCAGGTTCAAGCTTCAGTCAGGGCACATATAATAAACAACCAATGAATGCGTAAATAAGTAGAACAACAAATCTATGTTTCTCTCTCCACCATTTTCCTCTCTGTCTCTAAAATCAGTAAATAAAAATCACATATTTACAAAGTGTTCAAGTAGATAAATTTGGGTGTGTTACATTTGTGAACCCATCAATCACCACAATGAAGATAGTAAATATCTATTACATCCAAAAATTTTCTCTTCCCCTTTGTAATTCCTCCCATTTCTCCCCCTGCTTCTAGTAATCTCTGATTTACTTGCTGTAACTATACATTAATTTGCATTTTGTGGGCTTGAATGTTAATGAACTAATCCAGTGTATACTTTTTCTTTAAAGGTTTTATTTATTTATTTTTAGAGAGAGGGGAAGGGAGGGAGAAAGAGGTAGAGAAACAGTGATGTGTGTGAGAGGTAACATCGATTGGTTGCCTCTCACATGTCCCAAATGGGGACCTGGTCCGCAACCCAGGACTGTGCCCTGACTGGGGATAGAACCAGTGACCCTTTGGTTCACAGGCCCGTGCTCAATCCACTGAACCACACCAACCAGGGCTCAGCTTTTTTTTTTTTTAAAGCTGTTTTGGCTTTTCTAGGCTATTGCATTTACATGTTAATTTTAGATTGAAACTATCAATTTCTACAAAAATGTGCTGGGATTTTGAGATGGCCTGAATCTATACATTAGTTTACCATTTATTTAAGTCTTATTTAATTTTTCTCAGTGGTTTATAGTTTTCATTGTACATGTTTTTCATATGTTTTGCCAGACTTATCCCTATAGTTAACTTTTTATACTATTATAAAATACTGTTTTTAAAACTTGCTTTCTAATCAGGTCTTGTCCAATAAGCATGTGGCTCCTGATCATCTGTTGCAAATCTGCCAGCGCATCGGTCCCATGTTGGATAAAGAAATTCCACCCAGTATTTCAAGAGTCACTTCTTTACTTGGTGCAGGAAGGCAGTCTTTGCTACGTACAGCAAAAGGTACCTTAATTTGAAGAAGTGTTCTGCTTTGTATTACTAGCTTAATAATTACTATAATTGTGAAGTAATGTGAGCATTGTGGAAGAAAGGTGATATGTAACTATACACCGTACTGTGGACTATAAAATTCTCTGCATTTAGCATAGACATTGAATTTTATTACATAAGTGTTTAATGGGTCCTTCTGCATTTAAAAAAAATGATGAAGGTATAGATGTTAAGCTAAAAAGTTTGAATTTATTCTGAGATGTGTTTGAGGTTTTATTGATGTGAGTTCTTAATTTTCCATTTTGTAGCTCACTTACAACTTCATTGAATGTAATTGTATGTGTCTAATAAACTCTTTAAATGCTAGAAGTATTTCATTTAATATTTAGATCTTTGAAAGCCCTTTGTTATAAAGGGGAAGTGATTTTCTAAATTTGGTAGCAGTTTGAAAACAAGCACCCAAAATGTATAATTGCATGGTTCTCTTTTCACCAACTTAATTTTTTTTGCTAAGTTATGTGGTAGCAAACTGTTGGAATTGCTGTTCTTTTTCTGTTAGCTTGGTATAAATCACTTAGACTAAGTATATGTATGTGATATGATCTATGTATACAACATGGCTTAACTGCTAATGGGTAAGAATGTTGGCTCTTCTGATCCTGAGCATACGTCAAGTTCATCCCCCGTGATTATTTTTAAGATCTGTTGCTGATGTGATGCTGCCTCTTAGATGTACCACCAGTATAAAGCTTGACTGGGAAAGAACCACCCTCCCTCTTGGTTCCATGCCAGACTGGTTTGTCAGCATTAGTTGTTCCTTTGTGCTCTATGGCCATGCCACACTGTGGCTTGAATTAGGAAACTGTTCACATTCTTCCTTTTTCTGTGTTCCTATTTACCTTGTAATTATCTGTTTTAGGTTGTTATATAGTAGTTACCTGGGTAGCCTGTTTTCTTTACTTGTGTCAAGCTCAATGTCGTTTTGTGATGAGCACTGCTTTAGAACTGGCAGACCTTAGAAGAGACTTCAGCAAGCTGTCCTAGGGTAGGGACCATATTTCTCTGTTTTGTACTAGTGCCACAGGAGGATGCCTGGTAACTGCTCTTTGATCATGATAGTGGTAATGAATCCATTCATGTAAAACGTTAATATGCCTGTTAGTTTGGGGCACCCGAGGCTCAGTAGAGGTTTAGTAGAATATCTTCCTTCCCGTCCTCTTTCAGTTGTGAAGAAGCTAATTTCTAGCACAGAATAATCTGTGTTCTGCTACTCTTCCCTGTCGAGTGGCATACTTTCTTTTTTTTCTTTTTCTTTTTTTTTTAGTACATTTGCTGGTAGATCAAAGAGGGATGGGACTTTAGAATTAGTGTTCAGACTCATATATCCTACATATTTGCTCTTGTGTAAAGATCAGCTATGACCCTTAAACAAGAGGAAAGCCATTTAATTTTGTCAATATTTCCGAAGGAGATTAAGGTCATAGTAATATTGACCAAAATTAATTTTAAAACCTAATAACATTTAAATAGGTAATTAAATCACGGATCTTCATATAAATCAAAGAAATTAAAATTTTCCTTACAAAATTTTTGTTTTTGGAAAGTTGAATCAGTTGTGATTAAGACTTTTTATCCTTAATATTGTATAAGTCTACTTTGAAAAATAAAAATTTATTTGGCATTGAATGGGACTTGGAGTCAAAAGATCTCGTTTTGTGGTCTATTTTGACTAATCATTTGCAGTGGATCTCTTTAAAGGTCCTGGAACCTTTGAGCCTCAGTTACCTCACTTGTAAATTGGCGATTAATACCTACCTCACAGGGTTGTTGTGAGGATTCCATGAGATAATGTATGTGGAAAGCACTTTGTAAATTGTAAAGTGCTACACAATGTTAGTTGTTGTTGTTGTATCTGAGATGTCTTAAATTTTTTTTCCTTCAGAAATAGTCTAATAAACTTATGGGGCTTTTCTGTTAAAGTATATTAGTTGGTAAAATTTTGAATAAACAGTTTATTAAAATATACGTAAGTATTCTATAAAATCTTTCTTGGGGTTAACTTTCAAGATTTTATGTGTATCTAAAATTCATTTTAAAGACTGCAGGCACACAGTTTGGAAGGGCTCTGCCTTTGCTGCTCTTCATAGAGGAAGACCTCCTGAAATGCCAGTGAATTACGGTTCCCCACCAAATCTTGGTAAGTGAGGCTGGCCTTTTAGATGCCTGAAACCGTTCCTTTAATTTCTTGACCAACTTTGTAACTGCTGTGTTAAAATTTTAAAGGAAATACTCTTAGTAGCCTTGTCTCAGTAATAATAAGGATCAATTTTCAAATTTGTTTTCCTAAAATACTAAAAGTAATAAAAATTAATGAAAAACAATTTTATTTAAAAAAAAAGTCTATCCCAGTGATTATAACAGAACAGAACTGAGAAGAAACTTGTGTCCTTAGGATTTCTTGAACATAGATTTTTGTTTTGGAGTTTTTCTTAGCTTTTTACATACTGGCACCCCCTTAACCATTTTTGTTGTTTTTATTTCCTAGTGGAGATACATCGAGGCAAACAACTCACAGGGTGTTCCACTTTTAGCACAGCATTTCCAGGAACTATGTACCAGCATATAAAAATGCACAGGAGGATTCTTGGACATCTATCTGCTGTTTACTGTGTAGCATTTGATAGGACAGGACATAGAATCTTTACAGTGAGTTAACATTTTAAACTCAATTTGTTACCATCTGGAGCACTTTGGTGTTCATCAGAATCTTCTAAAACACATAGATTCCATGTTTCACATTCTCAGGGATTTTGACTCGCTAGGTGTGGTGTGGGGCCTGTAAATTTGCATTTTTATTTAGTGTCCCAAATGATTCAGATGTAGATAGTCAGACCTTGTATGGTGGTTGTGAGACAGTGATTTAGAGCAGTGGTTCTTGGACATGATCATCAAGGGTGCTTAAAGATATACATGCCTAATACTTCTTCAGCCCATTCTAGACCTACTGAATTAGGTTAACTTACACTATGTGTATTAATTAAAATCAAATCAAAACCCCTCCCACAAATATCTAAATCTTTCCAGGGATTCATACTCATGTTGAGTACTCACAGATCCAGGGAAATTGATTGATTACTTGAACACTGAAAGATTTTATAATTATTATAAAGCTATATGTAACTGTTGGAATTTGATTGACATTTTTAATGTTGTAAGGGAAAATTGGGGTGGGCAAAAAGTTCCAATTTTAGACCCTGGTTGGGTAGCTCAGTTGGCTAGAGCACGTCTGATCTGCCAAGGATGTGAGTTCGATCCTGTGTCAGGGCACATACAAGAAACAACCAATGAATGCATAACTAAGTGGAACAACAAATCCATGTTTCTCTCTCTCTTTAAAAAAAAAAAAGTTCAAATTTTATTTCTCAGTTGTGAGATTCAGAGTAGATACTATTTGCAAAATGCTGGTACTATAAATTTTAGACTCTGCTGTTTGGTCATTTAAAATGAGGGTGCTAGACCCGTTATTTTTAGTTGTGTTTGGGAACAACTACTCTTGTATCTCAGCCTGTGAAATGTAGATCTGTCCTAACACTCATCAGATTATTTAGCTTCATTTGAACTAAATTGACATTTAACTCTTGTTATTCAAATAGGTGCACCATGAACTTGTAGTCGGACTTATTACTTGGCAGAGAATTTTGGGACAATAGTATTTGTAATATGGCCTGATCCATAGAAATGAAAACTTCACAGTATCTTTATGTAGACATTGTTTGATTTTAAAAACTGTTGTAAGTGTTCTCAGCATGAGTCATCCTACAGAGTATTCTACAGTTGGAAAGAGAGGAGGAGTTACAGATACTTGAGTGACATGTAAATGGTATTTTTTAAATGGCAAAAGACTTCTGTATTAACATTTATTTTGGGTGTATTTTTTCTTAGGGTTCAGATGATTGTTTGGTGAAGATTTGGTCAACACACAATGGTCGCCTATTATCCACATTAAGAGGTCATTCTGCAGAAATTTCAGACATGGCAGTAAACTATGAGAATACAATGATCGCTGCAGGGAGCTGTGATAAAATAATCCGAGTGTGGTGCTTGAGAACCTGTGCCCCAGTGGCTGTGCTCCAAGGACACACGGGGTCAATTACATCTTTACAGGTAAAGCTAGTGTTTGTGGGCACATTTGTATGTTAGCTCCTTTTTCTATAAAGCTCCTTCTCTTTGGAGATGAGAAACAATAAGATGCTTAGTAATTATATGCTCTATTTTAAATATAGTAATCAAGAAAAAATACAATTAATCATAGTTCCGTGATTCTTGGAAAGATGACTTAATAAATATGTAAAGTGGTTAGAACTTTATATGAAGGCTTAACGGATACTGAATCAGTCAGTTACAAACTGATGAATGGTTAATGGTTTTTCTGCTTTAAAACTTGTGGATTTTTGTAAGCTAATTAAATTTCCTGAAATATATTGAAACTCACTTTTAGTCCATGTTGTAGAATTTAGATTTAAATAGTCACTTTCAACATTGCTTCCCTTCATTTTGGATACTTGAAGAGATGGAGCTTGGAAGAAGCTTTGAAAAAATCATAGGTTAAATCCTACCTCCCTTAAAAAAGCATATGACCTTGGGAAAAAATTAGAGAAAAGATTATAGCCCTGGCTGGTGTGGCTCACTGGATTGAGTGCCAGCCTGCAAACTGAAAGGTCACCAGTTCAATTCCCAGCCAGGGCACATGCTTGGGTTGTGGGCCAGGTCCCCAGTGGGGGTGTGTGAGAGGCAACCGATCGATTTATCTCTCACATATTGATGTTTTTCTCCCTCTCTTTCTCCCTCCCTTTCCCTCTCTTGAAAAGTAAGTAAATAAAATCTTAAAAAAAAAAACCGAAACAGATTATAAACTATACTCTGAGATGTAAGGATAACTGTGAATCTTCTAAAAAGCTACTGAAACCAGTTGTTCCTCTTTCTTTTCTGCTAATGGTTTTCCTTTGCTAATAAGCTCCTTGTCATGAATGCCTCATGAATCAGCAGGGCTTGTTGCTTCTTCCTGGTTTTCCTTCCCATTCTGGGGGAAGAAGGAAGGTTAAGGTTAAGGTTCTTAGATTAATTGGATTTATTGGACCCATTCTTGGCTCTTTAGTTTTACCTGTTTCTTTTCAATCACTATTATATATTGCCGTCCTACAAATCTTTCAGTTGCCTTCAGTGTTTTATTTGATAACTACAGTTACCCCTTAATTGCTGTTCTTGGGCCCAGTTTCTCTACCCATTTCAGCACAACTTCCAAAAATGAACACTTTAGTCATATCTATCTGATTGATATCCATTGCTATGACATACCAAATTCTCTATCACATTTGTACTTTTGTTTATTTTATTTCTTGACCTATGTGTGTTTCTTGATTTCTTTGTATTTCCCTCTTCATCTTGTAAGCCTTTTTTGGATATCTCTTGACTAGATCAAACCTTTTCTAGCTTGTTTGTATAGCACAGTTGGGCATTAACAGTTATTAAATACAAATGTTAACCCTATTCTGAAGTTACAGTATAATTCTTGTATTTTCTTATAATACTTTTATGGTTTTAAAAATATGTTTAAATTGTGATTCACTTGGAATTTATTTTGGTGTGCAGCTTGGAGGTTAGGGTCAACCTTTCTCGCAGATGGCTGCACAGCTGTCCCTTTACCATTTATGCAGCAATTCATTGTTTCCCCAGCTGATTTGAGTTGATACCTTTATTTTTAAGTGGTATTAGGGTCCATTTTGGAATTACATTTTTTCTATTGGTTGTTTTGTTAATGTCCCTACTCTGCCCCATAGTTTTGATTTTTGAGGCTTGGTGATATGCTTTCATATTGATAGGAGTAGATTTTTCTCTTTGTTTTTCTATTCTTATTTATTAATTTTGAAAATAATCTTTTACTCAGCTCAGATTAACATTTACAAGTTAATGTAGAAATACTTTATTTTTTTATAGGTTCCACTTTCACTACAATAGTGTCACCTTGATTTCTTTGATTTCTTATATGTTAGATTGTAAGTTGAAGTTAACTTTGAAAACCTGTTTAAACTACAACTTCAGTAGAAGCTCAAGAAATTAAGTTGTATATCTTATTTGCTTTTTAGTTTAGCCCAATGGCCAAAGGCTCTCAAAGGTACATGGTCTCTACTGGTGCTGATGGGACAGTTTGTTTTTGGCAGTGGGATTTAGAATCCCTGAAATTCAGGTAAGTGACTTTCATCATGTAATAAGTTTTCCTTTTATCATTTAGTCTAATGAATTCTGGTTATAAAGAGAAATTGCGTTTAGTGGTTGCCTTTTTACTTTTGAACTTATTTAAAAAATATTTTTAATTTTTAAAAAGATTTTATTTATTTTATTTTTACACGTAGGGGGTGGGAGAGAGAGGAAAACATCAATGTATGGTTACCTCTCGCACGCCCCCTACTGGGGACCTGGCCCACAACCCAGGCATGTGCCCTGACTGGGGAATTGAACAGGCGACCCTTTGGTTTGCAGGCTGGTGATCAATCCACTGATCAGTCTACACCTACCGGGGCTATTTACTTATTTTAGAAAGAGGGGAAGGGAGGGAGAAAGTGAGGGAGAGAAACATTTATCGGTTGCCTCTTGCATGTGCCCCAACTGGGGGGCTGAATTTGCAGCCGAGGAATGTGTCCTGAGCAGGAATTGAACTAGCGACCCTTCACTTTGCAGACTGACGCCCAACTGAGTCACACCAGTCAGGGCCGAACTTAATTTTTATTATATACAGCATATAATGCTATATTGACTACTTACTGTTTATAATTTTCTATTTAGATGGTTGGATATATAAAAGGAGCATAGCTGTTTTATCTTAGTCGATATGTTTTTGAGAAAAAAATGAGGTAGTATGTATGTGAAACATTTGAAAAATATTAGAAATGTGTAATTAGATACATAGAAGTTTAGACAGGATCATTTAAGAATCAGAAGACCTGGGTTTTGGACCTTTCCTGTCCAGTATAGAATCCACTAACTGCATGTGGTTATTAAGCACATCAGACATGGCTAGTATAATTGAGGAACTGGGCTAATGTAAACTTAAAAACTGATACTTGATTCAGTTATTACAAAACTTTTAAGTGTATTTCAAACCACTTGAGTATGTGAGTTTAGTTTTCAGCTACAAGAACCGAATATTTGATGAAAACATTCAAATTGAGATGTATTTTAAATGTCCAGTATACTCTAAAAGATTTCAGAGATTTAATATGAAAGAAAGAATCTAAAGTTCTCATTAAAGGCTTTGGTGGGGCAGCTTAGTTGGTTAGAATGTTGTCCCATTATGCCAAATTTGTGGGTTCAGTCCCCGGTCAGGGCACTTACAAGAATCAGCCATTGAATGCATAAATAGTGGAACAAGTTGATGTTTCCCTCTCCTTTTCTCTCTCTCTAAAATCAATAAATTAAAAAAAATAAAGTTCTCATTAAAATGTTATTACATTGTGTTATTTCAGATATATTGGGTTAAATGAAATAAAACTAATTTCATTTCCTTTTAATGTGGCTACTAAAAAATTTAAAGTTACACATGCGGCTTGCATTTTTTTCCATTGGACATTACTTTACCCTGGTGGTTTTATGCTTTGCTCTGCAGCCTTGATGATGTGTTCATTGAGACTCTCTGAGCTGTAGTCACCTCAATTACAAGATTGGGGTTGGTAGGCCTGTGCTTTCTGTGTAGTAGGTTCAATATGAAGATGGGAATTAGTCCTCTAAAATCCATCCTGCTGTAATAGCATATGTCGAAATGTTTGGTGTACTGTGAAGCACTATAGAAATAACGTTATAATGTTTAAATGTGCTAGCTTAAAATCAAAGTTTAAATCATGTTAATATATAAAACTAATGTATTTTAAAATACCATCTTTTAAAGTCCACGTCCCTTGAAGTTTACTGAAAAGCCTAGACCAGGCGTTCAAATGCTTTGTTCTTCTTTTAGTGTTGGTAAGTACTTTTTTTCTTAGTTTTATTTTAGCATTTATTGAAAGACCACATTATTGCTAATAGTCTTTATCAGATAGATAGTAAGTGACTTACGTTCATTTCATTAGGTTTAATCTGTGATACTCATCTTATTGGCCTTTTTTTTGTCTTTCACTCCTTTTTTCTGTCTTTTTCTGATTTTGATTAGTAATCAGTGATAGAAAGAGGTATCTGGCCAATAGGAGGCTCAGCGTGTCCTCAACAGCAGTTCTTATGCACGTGCCCCAGGTGTTACGATATACCAAGATTGTGATTTTCTTTTAACAGGCTAAAGTGTATATTTTTTTGTAGTTTAAATTTGTTTTCCACACATCTTGGTGAAATTATTCCTCATTTTCTTTTCTTGCACAGTGAACTTGTGTGCTAACCTTTCTGTTTAGGGGAGGTCAAGGATTTTTTCCCTATAAAAGTCTGAAAACTTCAGCAAGTGAACTTCATATTCCATAACAAGGTTTAGATAGGTAAAGTTGTCTAGAAATCAGAGTCTGTTTTGCCAGACATTTTTAGAGCAGCAGCACTTAAGACCATTGCCACAACTAATAAAGCAGAGGACAGCAGTGAATATTTCCAGATTGAAATAACTTTTAAAAGTTAAAGCACCATCAGATTTTTTTTCCCCCCCAGCACCACCAAATAATTCTTTCACACCAGCTGGGTGTCCTACAATTGAACCCAGTTCTGATACTGTCTGCCTAGAGAATAGTGAGAGATGCCACAGGTTAAGGGCCCAGTCCTACATGATTCTCTTTCCCTCTGTCTCAAGCTTCAGACTAGGTTGTCACCTGTGCTTCTGACTGACTGACTAAAGATTGGAAGTTTCCACAAACTCCTTTGAAGCTCTCAGAATTCTGTATTTCTGGGTTTTTATGAGGGTTCTTTGCATAGGCACGATTGAGTAAATCACTGACTGTGGCAATTGAGTCAGCTCTCTTCCTTCTCCCTCCCCAGAGGTTGGACTGAAAGTTCCAGTCCTCTTGTTACACGGGTCCTCCTGGCAATCAACTGTCCCCCACTCCCAGGTGCTTTCTAAAAGTCACCTTGTTAATATAAACTCTGGTGTGATTGAAATGAGTTTGTTAAGAATATCGACACACCTTTATCACTCTTATCACTTAGAAAATTCCGAAGGTTTTAGGAGCTCTATGCCATAAATGGGGACAAAGAACAAATATATTATTATAAACCTAATATCACACTACATTATATTAATTTTAAAATGTCTTTGTATACTGAATTGGAAAACAGATCTGTTGAGATAAACTTTTGTAATTGGAACTCTAAATTTAATGTGGAAACTTGGTTTGTGCAGATGTTTGTTATAAACTGGATTTTTAAACCATAACATTTTATTTCAGGTGGTATGTTTTTGGCTACTGGCAGTACTGATCATGTAATCAGAATGTATTTTTTGGGTTTTGAAGCACCTGAAAAAATTGCAGAACTTGAAAGCCACACTGTAAGTATTCATGTTTTAAAATTCTATAGATTAATTAAAATAATATTCTAGTTGGTATATAGTAAAATACTGCTAACAGAAATCAATATAGATTCTAATTTTAACTTAATTAGAGGAGGAATTGCATTTAAAGGTGAAAGATATTGAAAACATTGACAGTGCTGCTATTTTCCAGTGGTTAGTTTAGCTTTACGTTCAGAATCTTGATTGTGACAGTTGATTTGGGTAGGTTAGGTTCAGGTGGGCCTATTTATCTTAACCAAACTCATGAAATCAGAATGCTATTTAATTAACGTATGGTAAGATATGTAACTCAGTATTCTGGAATACTGGTTAGTGGTCAGGTCATGTTTTCTCCTAAACAAAGTTTTGTGATGTTATTTGATAAACATAGATTTGAATCACTTTAAAAGCAAAAAAACTTTTTGCGTGTAAATAATCATAAAACATACGTATTCAACCTTGTTATCAGCTGCTTAAAGCTTTATATTTTGATCACTTTATACATACATCAATTTTTATACAAATATTTTACTGCATGTGTCTTTGAGACAAGAGCAGTGTCTCTCTCTTTTTTTAAAGGTTTTATTTATTTTTAGAGAGGGGAACGGCGGGAGAAAGAGGGAGAGAAACATCAGTGTGTGGTTGCATCTTGTGCGCCCCCTACTGGGGACCTGGCCTGCAACCCAGGCATGTGCCCTGACTGGGAACTGAGCCAGAGACCCTTTGCTTTGCAGTCTGGCACTCAGTCCATTGAGCCGTGCCAGCCAGGGCAAGAGCCGTGTTTTAGTAATCCTGTTAGATTTATAGATTCTTGCACTTAAATGTGTAATTTATGTTTGAATAACAGGGCTAAGCAGCACAAGCACAAATTTCTTGCTCTAAACTAAATGTGGTTCTAACTCTAACACTGTTTTCTGTTGTTTACAAACTGTGCAAGTGATGACTTTTGTGTTTGTTTTTTCCCCGATTTAGGATAAAGTTGATAGTATCCAATTTTGTAACAATGGTGATCGGTAAGTGTGTTTATATGTGTTTATATTTGTGCATATGATTTTAGGCATACATACTCTGCTTCATATTAGTATAGCTAATACTTCACTTTGTATATTGCAGGTACTTATTAGTAAGTAGTATATTAATTGAATGAAAAGTGCCTGGGGCAGTGGGAAACACATGAAGTACAAGTTTTCAGAATTGTGATTTCTGCTATCTCCTGTGATCAAACATAGGTCTCCTTTTAAATTAGCTAAATTTTTGATTTATGGAAAAATTATGTGAAATTTCTTATGTTTGAGTAGTTAAATCTTTTCTCATCAACTACTGTGCTTTATCCTGAAATGAAATTATCACTTGAATTATATCTTTTTTTGTGATTTCTAGTGTCTCTCAGTTGCCTTTCCTAATCTTCAGCTTTCTTACACTTTGTTAAAAAAAAAGATTATTTTTATACAGTGGCCAGCATGAATTAATTTGAGTTTAGAGTTAAGATACTTAGAGTAGAGCTTTTACTCCTACAATAATGTTCCCATGTCTTTAATTCTTCCGGTTTTTCCCCCTTTCCAGGTACTATTGTCTTCTCAGAACCTATCTGACAAGCTGTTGATTGAGTTTGAAATGTGCTTTGTTTCATAGACCCAGACAAATCATAGCAAACCAGATTGTTTACATTTTAGATATACCCTAACGCTCTGACTTACCTGCAGTCAGGATAGCTACATTCAATTTTCTTTTTTTTGCTTGTGATTTTAACTGTAGCTCTTGGTGGCATGTGTGTAAGTATAATGTCTTTTTTGAATATCTAAAGGTTTTTAAGTGGTAGCAGAGATGGAACAGCACGGATTTGGAGATTTGAGCAGTTAGAATGGAGAAGCATTTTATTGGATATGGCTACCAGAATCTCAGGGTAAGATGAGGTGTTTTCTTTTAAGTAGGTACATCCTAAGTTCTCAGTCTCTCCCTGATTGGTTGACTGCTTTGTTCAGGGGACTGAAGCCCCCACCCCCTGTTATGAAGAGCAATAATAGAAGGGAATGGCAGGAAGATGGGAGTGGGTGGATGTGGAAAAGGGTGTAAAGGAGGATAAATGATAATGGAAAAAAAATACAATAAAAAAAAGCTATTAGCCCCGACTGGGGTCTCTCAGTGGATTGAGTGCCCGCCTGTGAATCAAAAGGTTGCCAGTTTGATTCTCAGTCAGGGCACATGCCTGGGTTGTGGGCCAGATTCCCAGATGGGGCGTGTGAGAGGCAACTGATAGATGTATCTCTCAAACATTGATGTTTTTTTCCTCTTCCTCCCTCCCTGCCTTCCCCCCTCTCTAAAAATAAATAAATAAAATCTTAAAAAAATAAACACTATTTAAAAGAAGTAAATGGCTACCTTCTGTGTGTCTGATAGATACTTAAATCTCCTCTACCCAAAAGAATTTATTCTAAAGGTTTATGTAGGAAAGAACACCGTATTTGTTCTAATGTTTCTTAAAGCATTGACCTCCTGTTAGGTTTTGTATTTAAAACAACCTACAGCCCTGGCTGGTGTAGCTTAGTAGGTCGAGCACTGGCCTACGAAGCAAAGGATCACGGGTTCAGTTTCCCAGTCAGGGCACATGCCTGGGTTGTAGGCCAGGTCTCCAGTAGAGGGTGTGCGAGAGGCAACCACACATTGATGTTTCTCTCCCTCTCTTTCTCCCTCCCTTCTCCTCTGTCTATAAATAAATAAAATCTTAAAAAAAAAGTCACCTACTCTTTAAAAAAAATTATAAAAATAACTTAGACATGTTATGTGGGAATTTCACTTTTTTGTAGGTAGGATTTTTAGAATATTTTAAAAATTGGCTCTAGCTAAGTCTGGTGAATAAAGTATGCAAACATAGTTTATTGTTAAGGTAAGAAGGTTGTGGTCCAATGGGAGTGATTTTTTCTTTTGCATGCTAAAATTTTGACTTTAAGTGGCTTTGAAGGCAAGTTTGTCCATCTGCCTGCCCCCCAACACTCCAAAGTTTCACACTTGTTTTTATTTTTTTAACATCTTTGAGGTAAGTTTAGTACTTCCCAAGGTAAATATTACAAATCTGAAATACATTTCCTTTTTTTGTTTGTATATATTGGGAGGCAGTACAAGGTGGAATGAACACATGGTTTCGAATGAGACCTTTGCTCAGATACTACTTAAGATTGTTTATGTCTGCATAATTTTGAGAATATCATTTTATATTAGCCTGTTTCATCATCTGGGAAATGAAACAACCCGCCTTTAAGTATTACTGGAAATTTTAAATGATAGAATGAAAGGTGCTAGCACACTGCTTGGTCTAGAGTAGGCATATCAATATTCCTTAGCCCAGTGCAAATACTATTACTTCAGTTACACTATAATAGAAAACTGAAGTTATAAATTTTAGTGTAGAGGTTATTGCTAAGGCTTAGCTTCGTACTTTTTCATATCCGTTTTTCTGAGAAATGTTACACATTTTGTCTTTTGGGAATCCTTATGTCTGTTTTATTTTCAATAATTGTAAGAGAAATTAACTCATGTTCTGTGCTGTGGCTCGAACAGCTGTACTGGATTTCAGAATAAATCTGATTTTAATATATTTGTGGGATCATCTGTGGTAGAGGATGGAAGGAGTATATACTAGAAATCTGACAATCCCTGTTCACAAATAGATCTTTACCATTATTTAAGAATTTTACACCTGTATACTCAAAAGCATCTTAGTGTGTGCAAGTGAATATCGTTAATTGAAATAATGAAGGGGAATGGGAGTGAAGATAATTTGGAACCGTATTCACCTATGAATGATTGTTTTATTAGGAAAATAGGAAATCAGTGTAAACACTGGAATAAAAATTTTAAAAATGAGATTGAAAACTGCTTAGTTTTCTTGCTTCCATACTCTCTTCATGAAGAGAATTTTTCTTGTAATTTACTTCATGGTGGGAATATTATTTTCTCATTTAAAGTTTTACCTCTTTCAAATTTTGAAAAGTTAAAAGAGTTTTCTGTATGTAAGAATTGATGGATATATGATATTTGTTTCATCAGTGTTCTAATCTTGGCTATTCAACTTGATGAACTGTAATAGGTCTGTTAGTAAATTCCAGGTTATTAATAGTGGATACCTTTTAGGTTAAAGGGGAGAGTGGAGTTTTAGTCTTTTTAATTTTTAAAAAATTCATTAAAAAAAAAGATTTTAAAAATTTATTTTGTTTTTAGACAGAGGTGAAGAGAGGGAGAGAAACATCAATGTATGGTTGCCTTTCACGTACCTCCTACTGGGGACCTGGTCCGCAACCCAGGCATGTGCCCTGACTGGGGATTCAAACCAGTGACCCTTTGGTTTGCAGGCCGATGCTCAATCCACTGAGCTACACCAGTCAGGGCAGAGTTTTAGTCCTTTCTTACATTTCCCCTCACTTTTCCCCTGACCAGGTTAGTTAGAGTTATTCTCTCGTCTGTGTTCCATCATGTTTACATAGGTAGCTACTACATAACACTTATTCCATATTCTTATAGCTGTTTTCTTAAATGAAAATGTTTATTTTAATACATGCTTGTCATTCCTCAGAGTATGTTAGATGATTTCAGAAGCCCCTAGGCCTTTCCTCACCCTCCCACTGTTTACTACTGACTATATTTTACAGAGAAATTTTACATCTCACTCTTACAAAGGCTGCAGAGCATTGCAGACATATGTATCCAAGACTATTCTTACCATGGGACCCATAGGAATAGTCTGTAGGGATGTATAAAGAGATGAGTACAGTCTCACAGTTCAGCAAATTGAGTGTCTGTGTGTCAGGCACTTTTCTTGACATTGGGGATATGAAAATGAATTACCTTCTTTATGTCATCCTAAAGTTTCTTGTTATCCCTGGAGAGAGAAACGGTTGAAGGCATTACTGTTAGGGCTTGGATTTAAGAGAAAAGAGTAATAGAAAAGAGGTAGAGAGAAAAAGCTTTGCTTTTATGAGTAGCAGTGGTGTCCAAAAATCAGCCTTTATTTAGTTTCTGAACTGCTTCTGAACCATCCCCTACCCCCCTGGGTTTTGCCCTACTCTGTTTATAGATTATCTGTTATGGGTAAGATATGATGAACCTTCTGTAGTTGGTAAGGTAAGCACATGAACTGGATTACTTTAGTTATTTTTGTATAGATAAGGGACTGTTTACATTGTATAGCCTGCCATCCAAGTGAATCTATACATTGTGTTTTTTGTTTGTTTGTTTGTTTTTAAGGGACTTGACTTCTGAAGAAGAAAGGTTCATGAAACCCAAAGTAACAATGATAGCATGGAATCAGAATGATAGCATTGTTGTCACAGCTGTGAATGATCATGTCCTCAAAGTGTGGAATTCTTATACTGGACAACTGCTTCATAACTTATTGGTAAGTAGTTCTTATCCAATATAACAAATCAAGCTTTTTTTGAAGTATAATTTTATTTTTAAAGGTATGAAATTAATATATTAAACATGTTTCTTTAATTTACATTATCAGGTAAGTAGAATTTTGTATATATACTGATATAAATTACTGCCAAACACTCTTTTTCAAATACATTTTTAAAAGTCCTTATATACTATGCAAATGTGGGTTTTTAATTAGAAACTTATAAATTGCAAACTTTCCTTAACTATATGACTTTGTTGAATGAAGGGACATGCTGATGAAGTGTTTGTTTTGGAGACACATCCCTTTGATTCCAGAATTATGTTATCTGCAGGACATGATGGCAGCATATTTATATGGGATGTTACAAAAGGTACCAAAATGAAACATTATTTTAATATGGTAAGTGAAGTCTGGGATGTCTTCATGCATGCTTGCACTTGTTTCAGTTATCTGGATTAAAAAGTTTAGCCAGCAACAGATCTGCATGTTTTGGCAGTTGATATTTCTAAAAATCAGGATATTTAAAGCCTAATAAATATCTGACAAACATACATACATACATATATGAAATTCTTTGTATAACTGAGGGAAAGATTTTTAGAAGTTGTCTGTTTAACTTTGTGTGTATGGGTGAATATCTCTCTCTGTTTAAATTGGCAAAATTGTGGTGATTATACACAACTTGAGACTATACAGCAATACAAATTTTGCGTGGTGGTCAGTCATCTTAGTAGAAAGTTTAATCTCTAGAAAGGTACTGATTTTTAGTTCATAAATACCATACTTTATTAACTTTTAATTATTTACCTTGTAGGTTATTAGATGTATATTCTGTTATATATTAAAATAAAAATTTCTGAAGGTGCCTGTCATTCACTCGTCTGAAAAAAGCCTTCATTTTGGATTGGTTTATGATCCTTCATTCAGTCATTTCGAGAACCGATTCTTAGATCTTTCAAAATTTCTTCAAGGCTAGTGGTATCTAAAAGTGAATTTTATTTTCTGAAAATATTAATTGATATGCTTAATGAAAAATCTATTTTTAAAATGTTATGTTATAGCAGGCTAGCAACCATGAAAACAGTTGATAAAGCAAAGCACTTGCATAAACTTGGTCATAACTTCATTCCTTTTTTTGTTTTTTTGGTTAGCATGTGTGAGACTTCTATTTGACTCATGAGTGAAGCTTTTTCTCTCTGTGTTTCCTAGATTGAAGGACAAGGGCATGGAGCTGTATTTGACTGTAAGTTTTCACAGGATGGACAGCATTTTGCTTGTACAGACTCTCATGGGCACCTTCTGATATTTGGTTTTGGATGCAGCAAGCCATATGAAAAGGTCATTTTAAGTATTTTTTACCACATGTAAAAGAAGTAGTTATAAAGGATATTTTGAAAGTAGGTTTGATGTGTTACTTTTATTTCCTTGTTTTTTCTAATTATAATTAACCACTTAATATTTTTCTTCTAACATGTATAAACCTCACAGTATCAAGTATCAATCTGTAAACTTCCCTTTTCTTTTTTCTTTTTTGGTTGAAACTTTCCTTTCCTAGATTCCCGATCAGATGTTTTTCCATACTGACTATCGACCACTGATTAGAGATTCTAATAATTACGTGTTAGATGAGCAAACTCAGCAGGCTCCTCACCTTATGCCTCCACCATTCTTGGTAGATGTAGATGGGAATCCTCATCCAACTAAGTACCAGAGATTAGTACCAGGCCGAGAAAATTCTGCAGATGAACATTTGGTTCCACAGCTAGGCTATGTGGCAACAAGTAAGTACAAAGTCTTTTTATTAGAAAACAAAACAAAACAACTTTTTATTTGAAAAATGCAAATAAGAATACAAAGAACTCCTATATTTTCAAATTCCCAGTTGCTAATAGTTTATAGTAATTGTTTTATCATTTATCTCTAGATACGTATTGTTTTGATTCACTTGAGGCTCAAGTTCTGAACCTTATGTTTATTTACCCCTAAGTACTTTAATATATATTTTCTAAGAACAAAGATACTCTTTTACATAATCATAAAGTATAATCAACCCTTGACGGAATGCAACATACAGTGTTGTAGACTTCCTTTAGCATCAGATCAGGGTGCTTACAATTGTGATTTGTCCAGTGGTAATGTCTTTGGACACTCAGTTAAGGTGGTGTCCGCTAGGTTTTGCCACTTTAAAGTTATTTCTTTCTTTGTAAATAATAAGTAATTTGTGGGGACATATGATATGATGTAGATAGTCTGTTCCTCATCACACTTGTGTTTTAGGATCTAGTGATGATTTTTGCCTGCGTCAGTTGTTACTTGAAGGTTGCAAAATGATTGTTTTCTAACTCTGTCGTCATCGGACCTACATTTTATTAGTTGGCCTTATATGACCCTTCCTTTTATTTATGTAGTTCATTAAGTTTTAGTTTGGACTCAGTGGGTTGTAATATAGTGAGTTATAGTCCGGCACTGTTGTTATTTTGTTGCTTGTATTATCCTTAGATTTGACTACTGGAGCCCCTTCAAGCTGAGTTTTGTGTCTTCTCAAGTGCCCTTGAGCACTTGCTTGCTTTTTGGCATAAGCTATTCCAGTCTCAAATTTTAGTTTACCTGGCCTAGCCAATTGCAGAGTTTTCGTATTTTTCATAGTGGTGTAGTGGTTCTCCTGGTACATTATTAGGCAAAGGGAAAAAACGCTTCTACAGGCATACCTTGGAGATATTGCAGGTTTGGTTCCAGGCCACCAGCCAGGGACCTTGCAACCCAGGTATGTGCCCTGACTGGGAACTGAACCGGCAACCTTTTGAGTTCACAGGATGGTGCTTAGTCCACTGAGCCACACCAGCCAGGGCTATATAGTAGGTTTAAGCTTAATATAAATCACTGAATGTTTACTCTTTCAAATGTTTAATTTTTATTAGTTTGATGGAATATACTTTCCATCCAACAAAATTAATCATTTCTAAGTATGCTGTTCAAATGATTTTTGACGAACGTTAAATAGTTACGTAACAACCACCACAAATGAAGATACAGGACATTTTCATTTCCCCTCAAAGCTCTCTTGGTCCTACTTGGAGTCATTCTTCTCCTTTCTCCTGGCCCCCTTCTAATGTTTGTCCCATTTTGTCACAATAATTTTGTCTTTTAGAGGTATTTTTACAAATGGAATCATACGTGTATTCTTTATGTCTGGCTTCCTTCTCTGCCATATTGCTATTTGTTTTCTCTATCCTTTCAGTACTCCTTTTCATTTCTGCTTTCCTTGATTTTTTTTTTTTTTTAGTGTTTCATCCCATCTCCACTAATGTTTTATTAGCAATACCTGTTTGTTTGTTTGTCTCTTATTTATTTATTTCTTAAAGGACACTTTATACAGTGCTAAATAGCTCAGTTGTGCTAAAGCTCAGCTGTGAAAACAACATGACTGTGGAACAGCTGAATAGTCACACAGCCCTGCTGCAGCTGTGAGGAGGTCATGGGGCCAGGTGGCCATGGGGCCTAGTTCTCTCCAGCTAGACAGATCTGATGTACTCCCTACTGCTGTGCCCGGTGCTGGTCTGCCCTGTGCCGGTCTGCCCCGTGCCGGTCTGCCCCGCTCTGCTCTGCTTTGCTCCGCCCTGCCCTGTGCCGGTCTGCCCCGCTCTGGCTTGCACTGGTCTTCTCGTTGTGCTCTGGTGAAACCTCTTTGGTGTTTCAGGTCCAGTCAGGGAAATAGTCTTCGGTGGAAAGGTACAGAGTGCTCTGCCTTGTTTGTTTTTAATGGTTCCTGTAGGCCAGGAATTGTCAGTGTGTGGTTTGCTGACCCATAATTTTATTGACCTTTCATGGGGCCTTCAAGGTCATAGTCATCTTTATAATGATTATTATTTGCCTTTTTTTTACAGTGTAGACATTTGCACTGATGGTACAGAAGCAATGGTGGGTAAACTTTTGGCAGGTTAGCACACAAAGAGCAAGGGCATGGCAGCAGACTGCTGGTAGTCCCTGTATTCTTCACTGCCTTGCACATACATTTTAAAATATTCTGAGTGTTAAAATTAGAAGCGTGCAGAAAGCAATCTTACTGTGTGCTCTGAAGTCTCTGTTCTGGTTGGTGGGAACATGAACTATTTCCAGCCCTGTGTGTGTGTGTTTTGACATGCCACTTTTTCCTGTTTTTCCCCCAGCGTGGTGTTTTTACCAAATACGTGTGCATATCATTAGTTAATCAAAGAATTGATGGAGCCTTCTGTGTCTTCACTCTGTGCTATTCATCCCTGCATAGTCTAGTCTTCCCCTAGCTTCCAGACTCTGATCATTGTGATGCCATTTGGGTTCCCTCTCTTTGTTCTGCGGCCTGGAAACTGCTTACAGGCTTTTACCTGGAACCATCAGAAGACTGGACTCAGTTTTTGTGTCTTTCCCCAGGGATCACAGTCCTGTGCTGCCTGATTTCCAATGTGTGAAAGCCCTTATTTCCTGTATTTTTAAACCATTGTTACAGTGCTTTATAGTGGAAGGGCAGTACCTGTAGCACCTAAGCCTTCATGAGTGGAACCTTCCGTTAATATTTAAATAGTGACTGCGTTCTGCCAAATAGAAACAGTTTACCATTCAGATGATATGCGCTGTCACATTTAGATGTTTAGTGCTATGAAAGAAAAGGTATATAGACTTCGGGTTTTGGGGGAGAAGGGGAGAGGATTAGAAGTCTTCCTTTCTACTGTTTTCCGTTTGGTTCCACGTTGTGTTCATAGGAATTTTATGATATGCCCACTTCCTCTTTCCCCCATTCTCCCACTTCTAATTAAAATCTTTTTATCATTTTAGATTGGGGCTTCACTTCTTGCCTTCGTAGCCCATTTTTTGAGAGTGATCAAAAAATTTTAGTGATACTAAGTAGTTAATCTAATGATAATTAATGACATTCAGCTCTTGTAAGTTCCTCATTGATTTCCATAGTAAAATGGAAGTGTTATTGGTGAGCTATGAGGGAATTAGCTCAGTAGGATGGAAGTTTGTTGTTGTTTTTTTTTTCCTTGATATAGTAAATGACATTTTTAGATTCTGGATCTGTTACATGAAAACGAAGTAACTCTTTGCATTCCTTTTACTTAATTCTGTACTAATTTCAGTTAGGGTTCTGCTTAAAAGTTGGTGAGGAGCTGGTCTGTGTTATATATTATGATCAAAGAAGATGCCTTTTATGGTGGGAGGGCTATGTAAGGAATTCTTTGCATAGAAATATTACTGTTTTGATAAATTTCCAGATCCACTACCACCAAACACTTTTTATTCAATAGCACTTACTCTGAACCTATCAAATATCCCTGGAAATGTATTATTTGAAAAAATAAAGAAGAAAAAACACTTAAAAAATCTGACTTTGTACTTGAAATTAGAATTATAGGTATTGGCTATGCTAAAAGCATATCTGGGGTGGAGGGAGAAACTTAAACTTAGTGGGAGAGGCATGTGTAGCTTCCTCCCTCAATTGCACCTGCTCTCTCAGGGTGTTGTTGAAGGCCAAAAAGGTGTTACTCGCCCTTTAAATCTTTTTTTTTTTTAAACAGAAGAGAAGAAATGCCACTGCCTTTTCTCCCTCATAAATCACACATTGTTGCTGTGTTCTAGTGAGAGGGTCCTTGGGCAATAAGATTTTAATGAAGCATATTTTGTATAAATGAGAGGTGTTAGTGTGAACTAGGAAAATAAAACTTTCACTGAAATGTGTTTCCACATGCTCACTTGCTGGGATTTCAGAGGCTCTGCTAAGGTTTCTGTGGCATTTCTTATTCTCTAAAGGAAAGCTTTTATGGGTTTTGAGTATTTTGTCTGAATACATAGTTATGAATATACAGGATATCTTTATTTTTTTTAAACAGGGATTCTGACAATTGCTCATGTAATTTTAATTGTAGTCTACTGAAAATTTTTTTCCTGTTTATATATGGATTATAATTTTATCTTCATTCATTGAATTTGCAGGTGATGGAGAGGTAATTGAACAAATTATAAGCCTACAAACTAATGATAATGGTGAAGGAAGCCCAGAATCCAGTGTTCTTGATGGAATGATAAGACAGTTGCAGCAACAGCAAGACCAGAGAATAGGAGCTGGTCAGGATACTAGTCCAAATGGACTTCCAAATGGGGAAGAAACACCACGGAGAGGTAATAAATATGTGAGATGTGTTTAGCCTTAATATGGCTGGATTGAAATTGAAGAGTAAATGAAGTCATTGTCAGAAAAGAAACACTTTAAGTAAACAGTGTATTTTGGATAGCTTTATTAGATGTAGAGTCTTTATTACCTTGGATACTTTTAAAAAATCAAACGGACATTTGATTTTCAAGTACTATGAAAGGAAAACTACATTTCTAGGTTTTCCTTGCTTTAAACATTTATGAATTTTTAAAAAGCTGAATTGAGCCCTGGCCAGTGTGGTTCAGTTGGTTGGAGCGTTGTCTCATAATGGAAAGGTTTTGGGTTTGTAACCCGGTCAGGGCACATACCTAGGTTGTAGGTTCAGTCCCTGGCCTGGGTGTGTGCAGGTGCCACCCCTGGATGCAACTGATTCCCAGTCCAGGTGCCAGTTCCTGCCCAAGTGGCAACCAATTGATCCTTCTCTCTCTCATTGATATTTCTCTTTCCCTTTCTCCCTCTCTTCAGCAATAAAAAAAAAGTTCTTGGATAAGGATTAAAAAAATACTGAACTGGGTAGAGCAGTGGTTGTGTTGTGAATCAGAAGGCTTGAAGTGAATTTTCAGGGCCAAGTACTTGATATTGGAATATAGTAGTAATTACATTAGTAGTGGAAATAATCTGGGGGAGACTGGCAGTTGTGCAAATGAAAACTCAGTCCGGGAAAGATAAATGTGTGGAAGACTAGAGAAGCTTTGAGATACCTCTCAAATGCCATAAAATCCCAACAGTGCTACAAAGATAGTATCTGTCATACTGTACCTGCGTGGCTACTTGGCCACGAAATTCAATGCCTTCTTTTTGGCCAGTGTTTCTACTTGTCTGTTGATGAATTTCCTCTTTCTTTTATGTGGACTCTTAAAATTTTTATTTTGTAATGGCAGAATAATTCATTTCAAGGAAATCTGTGAACAAATTTATAGGTAGTAAAGGTGTGCTTTTGTTTGTAGAAGGAAACTTTAAAATGTATTTGCCAAGTTTACTCTGTTTCCCATCTCTTTATTATTCAGTGCTGTCCTCTGGACAGGTTCTTCTGCTGTGTCTCTGCCCTGTTACTCTAATCTCTTTTACATTTGATCTGTCCCGTAAGTGGTCTTTAGATTTTTACCTGGAGTGGCTATTAAGTGTAGAAGTTCTATTGATTATCTTTAAAACCTCACTTTAAATTTAATGGCTTTTGCTGTAAATTTTTTTAAATGTTTTTAATTGTTTTGGATTCTGGCTGCCCAGAATTGGGTCTGTCAATCCTTTGTTTATGATATACTCTCACCATTTGTTTACACATGGTTCTCTTTTATTTGTTTTAAATCATGAGGATAACCCACATCTATTTATGTGGTCGTCCTCTGTTTCCCTCTTCCAAGATAACAATAATTTAGAACCTCATGTCAGTCCTTTTCTTTGCCTTTTTAAAATATATTAAAAATACATTCTTATATGTATTACTAGAAAGCATTTGTTTTCAGACTTTACAAAAAGATTATTAGGTTGCATGTATTCATTTGAAGCTTACTTCTTTCACATAATATTATATTTTATGATTGCTCCACTGTCACATCAGGTTCAATTTGACTGTTGAGTATTACTCCCTTATGTGAATATATCTGATTTTATTTATTCATTCTCTTGGGCTTTCGGGTAGTTTTGACATTTTGCTAATCATGAAGAGAAATAATATGAATGGTCTTGCATGGGTCTTGTATACATTTGAAAGATTTTCTCTTAAATATTAATCTTGGAGTGAAATTATTGGGTGTAGCTATATTATGCCAACTATTGTCCACAGTGGTTGTATGATATGTAAAGGGTACTGTTGATTCATTTTTCCAATATTTGGTGGGTTTCTTGATTTTTGCCCTTTAAATGGGTGTCAAATGGTAATGCAATCATAATTTGAAAATTTTAAAAAATGACAAAGTTGCATGTCTATTTTTTTGGCCATATTTTCTTTTTTTCTTTATAAGTTATTTTATAGCATATATTATATTTCTTATTATCTGAAGTTCTTTGGATAGCCTCATCCTATATTGTCATGTATCTATATTACTATATATTATTATGTATTATTTTGGATTTTGAGTTCATCCCTAGGAGGAAATTATCAGTGGGAATGATGAGGGCTTTTCATTCCAGAATGGTTTTACAAATGATTCTGTAAGGGACCCAGGTTTATCAACAACCACTAGGGCCTTTTTTTCAGTAAAATATTTGTTTAATCTACAATCTTACCCATTTATGAAGTTTGTAAAACATTGAATTCAATATCTGACAAATTGCCTTTACTGATAAGAACAAAAGGGTGCAAAAATCAGGCTTCCCCAAAGACAGGTAGTCACTGCACACAGGGTAATCTTGGCGGAAGATGGCACTGGAATATGCAGGTAAGACTAATTTGTACTTTAACTTACCATCTTTGTAGCTTTTGGACCACTGGGCTTTTTTGGTGGGGAGGGGGTGTAGTGTGAGGGGATCTATTTCTTATTTCCAGCTGTGCACCTGGCACAGGACCGAGGCCTTATCTCCCTTTTTCTGTGTGGGTGTTACAGCCAAGCCCTTGGATTACTGATTTGCACAACCTTGTCAGGCTACCACAGTTTCAGCTCATGATCTCTAATTTAGTGCCCTCTTCGTTTCTAGCCCAAGGTGATTTACAAGTTCCACGATCCATTTAAAGAATATTTGTTATATTTTACAGGGCATTCCTAGGAGTCTGTGGAGGAACAGTTTTCAAGTTATATTACTATAACACAAAGATAATAAATAATGTTCATGTCTTCAGTGATATGTTCTCTGACATATATTTCTTGTTAAATGGTTATAAAAGTTTTGTTTGACTTGTAGAATCAGGTTTCTTTTTTTTTTCTTGGTTGCCTTTCCTTGGCCTGGCTGAGCTTTAAAGACCTTTAAAACTGAATACAGAAGAATTTAAAAGAACTCTTGGTGAAGTCTTGTCACCTCTGGACTAGGACTGTAATAAAAACTAATATGAGAAATTCAGGTTTTTTTCCTCTTAAATTTATAGCATAAGGCTTTATATCTTCTAATGTTTTATTTTGAAAAAATTAACCCTGTAGTAAAGCTTCAGGCACAGAACTATGAATACCCATACATTGTTCACTTTGATTTCATCTTTTTGCTACATTTCCTTTAAAATCCATTTTTGTGTACATAGTCAGTGCCTGTCTCTTTTTCTCTGATGTGTGTTTTCTAAATGATGTAGAGTAAGTAGGAGACATTGTGATAGTTTAACTTTAATGTTTTTTCCGTATATATTCCAAGAACAGGAATATTCTTTTATATAATCATAATACAATGACCGCAGTCAACAGACTATGTTGATTGCAGCACTACTATCTAAAGTACAGTCTTTGTTCACGTTTCTCCAGTTGTTCCAACATTGTTATTCGTGACTTCTTTTAATTTTAGGATTTAATCAAGCCCTGCTCATTGCATTTAATTCTTATATCTCTTAATCTAGAGCAGTTTCCTCATGACACTACTTCAGTTTGCACTAGTTTAGTTCTATTCACATTAGAATTGTCTTTAATTTGAATTTGTCTGATTATCTCATGATTGGATTTAGGATTAACATTTTAGGCAGGATACTACATGGTTGGTGCTGTGCTGTTAGTGCCTCAGAGCAAGGGACACAGATACCTATGTGATCTTCTGCATCTTTTTTTCTTACTAGTATCTAAAAATCAGCCAACAATCATTCGTAGAGCTCTTCATCCTTTTGTGGCTTCTTAGTACTCCATTGTGTGGAATAACCAGTCTTTGTAATTACTCTTTTTATGGCGATTTAAGTTATTTCTCATACTTGCTATTATAAATTATATGGTAAAAATCTGTGCCTGTATTTTCTTTACATTGTTGGAGAACTAATACTATGATTTGGGCAGTTAAATTTAGAAATTTATTTAAAAAATTTTAAATTATTTATTTACTTATATTATTTTAGTAGTAAACTTTTTATTAGGTCAGTCATAAATATGATACATAGATTTTGGATACAATGTGGCATACATTCTTAGCTAAAATTGTGTTTATTATTTTAATTTTTTAATTATATTTTATCGGTTATGCTATAACAGTTGTCCCAGTTTTCCCCCTTCGCCTTCTTCCATCCAGCCCCCACTCTACTTCCTCAGGCAGTTCCCACACCATTGACCATGTCCATGGGACATGCATATATGTTCTTTGGCTATTCTGTTTCCTGTGCTGTACTTTATATCCCCATGACTATTCTGTAACTATCTACCGGTACTTCTTAATCCCGTTACCTTTTCCACCAACCTCCCTTCTACCTGGCAACCACCAAAACATTCTTTGTATCTATGATTTTGTTTCTGTTCTGCTTATATAGTTTGTTTTTTTTTAGATTCAGTTATTGATAGACACTTATTTACCGCCATTTTATTGTTCATATTTATGATATTCAAGAAGACCCTTTAACATTTCATGTAGCACTGCTTTGGAGTAATCTTGGTTGTAGGTCCTTGCTTTTCATTACTTTGAATGTGTTGTCCCAGTCCCTTCTAGCTTGCAGTGTTGCTTTTGAGAAATCAGCTCACAGCCTTATGGGAGCTCCCTTGTAGATAACTAACTGCTTTTCCCTTGCTGCTTTAAAGATTCTCTCTTTGTCTTTAAATCTTTGTCATTTTAATTATGATGTGTCTTAGAGTGGACCTCTATGGGTTCATCTTGTTTGGGGCTCTTTGTGCTTCCTGAACTTGTATGTCTTATTTTCTTCACCAAGTTAGGGAACTTTTCTCTTGTTTTTTTTCAAATAGGTTTCCAATTTCTTGCTCATTCTCTTCTCCTAGCACCCCCATGATGTGAATGTTGGTATGCTTGAAGTTTTCCCAGAGGCTCCTTACACTATCCTCATTTTTTGGATTCTTTTTCTTTCTCGGTGTTCTGATTGGTTGTTTTTTGCTCCCAAATCATTGATTTGATTCTCAGCTTCATCCACTCTACTGTTGATTCCCTGTAAATTGTTCTTTATTGTAATTAGTGTATGCTTCATTCCTGACTGGATCTTTTTTATGCTGTTGAGGTTCTCACCAAGTTCATTGAGCATCCTTATAACCAGTGTTTTGAACTCTGCATCTAGTAGCTTGCTTGTCTCCATTTTGTTTAGTTCTTTTTTGGAGTTTTGTTTTGTTTTTTCATTTGGACCATGTTTCTTTGCCTCCTCATTTTGGCAGCCTCCCTGTGTTTGTTTCTATGTGTTAGGTAGAGCTGCTATATCTCCCAGGCTTGGTAGAATGGCCTAATATAGCAGGTGTCTAGTAGGGTCCGGTGGCATAGCCTCCCCTGTTACCTAAGGTGGGCACTCGAGGTGCACCCAGTATGTGGGCTATGTACATCATCCTCTTGTTGCAGTTGAACCTAGATTACTGTTGGCATGTCCAAGGTCATCCACTGCCTGTGTTTTGTCCAGGGTCCGCAGCATAAGCCACAAAGTGATCTGCAGATGGTTACCACTTTTGCTGGGTTTGGAGATGCCCAGGTGAGGCTAAGCTGTCAACCAAGGCTGGCTGCTGCTAGTGCTGGTCCTGGGGCCACTTAGCAAGAGGTATGGGGCTCGCTGAAGCGAGATGCTGCGTGTTTGAGAGAACTTAGGGCAATCTGAAACATGGTCCAAGACAAGCTATTGGAATAGAAAAGCCTCTAGAAATAGCTTGAGTGGGCCCAAAAGTTGGATGGGGCAGGGCCTCAGGGAATCACCAGGGGGCAAACAGTGTGAGCCAGGTTGATGGAGTCTCAGATATGGTACCTGCCTGGTGGCTCTGTGGCTCTTTTGGGGGAGGGCCCAGAACAGCAACAGTGGCCTCAGCCGGCACTTCTGTCTGGGAGAAAGCCTCCCTCCAGCTCTCACCCTGATGCCACACAATTCATTTCTTCCCCGTATGTCTCTGGTGTCTTTGAAATGGCTGCCCCTATGCTGGAGCTCAGAGGGAGTGAGTCCAAATAAGTCTTCGTGGGGGCCCTTTAAGAGGAACTGCCTGGGATTTCAGCAGTTTCTGTCTGCCATAGCCTCAATCCTTGCTGGTTTTTACAGACAGAAGTTATGGTGACTTCTCTTCCTGGCACTTCAGCCTTGGGCTACGGGGTGCCTGGTGTGTCACTGGGATCCTTTGCTCCTGAGATATCCCTTCCAATTTTTATCTGCCACGTATGTGTGTAGGACCAGCCTGTTCTGCCTTTCGACCCTTCCTACCAGTCTAGAAGTAATTTCTCTAATTTTGTAGTTGTAGGACTTCCATTTAGCTCTTTTTCTGGTGGTTCTGAATGATGATTGTTCTATAGTTTAGTTGTAATTTCGATGTGGTTATGTGAGGAGGCAAGCCATGTTTACCTATGCCTCCATCTTGACAGGAGGTTCTAGAATTTATTTTTAGTTTTCCATTCAAAAAACTTTTCTTAAACGTTAGTAATCTTAATATAAATGTTTAGTGCCATTTTTAGTAGGTTTACCAATTTAATGCAGAGTGGTTCATTTGATTGGTAAACAGAATGCTGTGGATAGAAGAATGCAGAAATTGTTCTTATCATGTGGATTTTACCTTAGACCAGAAGAGCTGGCATAGCTTGAGTAGAATTTTATAGCCTCCCATAGGAAAGGATATAGCCCCCCAATTTCTTTGTTGCATTTGTAGCAGGAGCCCTTTTTCCTGTATTTTAAGAAAATAGATACTTGTCTGGGACTCCCTCTTCCCCCAGGCAGGTGTCCATCTTCTGTGGCTTGCAGCTCGTGGAAGGTTGCCTTGCCTCCAGTCCCCACCTGATCTGCTCTACACAGGCGCACGGCTCACTGGTCTCTGCATTGCACTGTCACCCACTTGCCCAGCTTCAATTTAAGTGCTGCCAGCATATCCCCACTTGGCTGTTTTGTGAATTTTTAATACCCATTCTGGCTACCTGCCTGAGTGGCTTGGATTATCTTTTGAGGTTGGAGTTAATGTTGTTAACAGCTCTTGTTATAAAGCTGCTGCAGTTTGGGGAGTCTGTCTTCAGTGTTAATTTTTCCCAAAAGATGGGTTTTTAATGTGCACTTTTGAAGAAGGCAAGGTTTTCAGGAATGCAAATGTTTTAATAGAAAATACCTGTACACTAAAAAATTTCAGAAAGTCTGGTAAAAATGGAAATTGAGGTTAATAGTTAATGTTTGTTTTCTAGTCTATGTTTTGATCTCAGTCACATGAAGACTCTTTTTTCCAGACATTTTTCTGCAGATTTTTATTTTTGGTTTGTATTTCAGAAGGAATGTATATGCTTATTACATGTTAAATGCATATAGATTAAACTTTGTTTTAGAATCGTTTCTTGACAATTTTTCCCCAGGTTTTAGAAGACTAAGCTTAGATATACAGTCCCCTCCGAATATTGGCCTGCGTCGTAGCGGACAAGTTGAAGGTGTTCGTCAGATGCATCAGAACGCTCCCCGTAGTCAGATGGCTACAGAGCGGGACCTGCAGGCCTGGAAACGAAGAGTGGTTGTACCAGAGGTACCACTAGGCATATTTAGGTTTGTTTTAGGATATCTATTTATATTGTTTTTAATCTGTGAAAATATATCTATATGATTATTTACACATCTTAATCCATTAGTGGTGCAAATAATCATATAAATATATTTTAGTAATGGGTTTGGAGTCTATTTTAATTGTGGCAAGAAAATGTCAAACTTGTTCTCTAACTCTTTACTACGGTAAATTTTTTCATAACCACCCTTGTTGCATCTACGTCATTTTGTCTAGAATATGTGAGTATATATTTTAAATGATAAGGGATTGTCCTAAAATATAACTATAATGCCATTATTATATTTTAAAAAGAAACAGTTTTCAGTAGAACCAAATATCTAGTCAGCGTTTCAGTTGCAGATTGTCTCAAATGTCATAAATGTTTATAGTTCTTTTGTAAGACTTACTTCATTTGTATAATAATACTAATAATACTGTCAGAAGGCTCTTAAAATCTCTGTATTTTTGTGATTCTAGCAGGCATTGGTACTCAGTGTTTAGACTCATTAATTCATTAGGGATTATAAAATAGTGATATTTCAACTCTGTGGAGTCTTTATTACCTTGGATACTTCTAAAAAAGAAATTTTCCCAAATCTAATATTTGATTATTCATTAGTAAAATTTGTATATAAAAGATAGGATAGATGCTCTATTACTTGCTTTATTTGCCTTCAAAATAAAGATTTATTCTCTATTACTTTCCAGTAATGACCCAATTTGTGTGTGCTTGTGTTTTCACTGTATAAATCATACTGCTGTGATTTAGCTTATTTCTAATACTCCTTATTGATATTTAAATTGTCCTGTATATGACCAGGATGGGCCTCTTCAAATTGACTTCTGAGTCCTTTTGAAATGATTTTAGTAGCCTTCCATTGTGTCCTCGCTCTTAGGCATGGCAAGGTTTATGGATTTATCTTGTGAGTTTCTTGACCTAGACCTGGAATTAGTCTTTCCTCTTAAGCAGCCCCACTTTCTTTTAGTGGGAAATAATGTTTCATACTTATAGCCTGGGCAGTAGGGTCTTTCTGCTATTGAGTTGTCCAAGTGGAGGCAGCAAATACTGTTTTTCGTTAATATCTAAAGTCTTCCAGTATTTTGTCATATTTGTATCTCATAATAACTTTTACTTTGAAGATAATTTTGAAAAAGTGCTTCCTTCATGTGTTTAGCAATGAGAGTTTCAGTGATTGGTGGAATATTAGATAATACATATAAATTGTACAATGAATTTGAGAGTATTTGAAGTACACAGTAAAATAGTGAAAAGCAAAATCTGAAATTGGGATGCAAGAAATACAGCAAATCATCATCGTGTGTGTAGAATGCTATAATTGAGCCTTACAATTGTGTCTGAGCTGTTATGGTCATTCGAATTGGAAGTGTCATTTTGGGATACTTTTCGTTGTCAAAACCATGGGAAGCAAACAGGTATCAGAAGTGAAAGACCTGAAGAGTCAGTTCCTAAAACATTAAACAAGCATTTGTTCTCAACATAAAGGAAGACTGGAAGTAGTTTAAGGCTGGAATCATGGTTCTAGTTTAGCAGGGACTCAGGTGCCTCTGTTTCTGATCTTCATCTTAGTGTTGCTTTTAATCTTAAGGTCATCTCAGAGTCCAAGACAGCATTCGTGATGGAGGCTAAGATTTAGACCAGAAGGAGGCGGAGGAGAGGCAGGAGGCAGAAGGGACATTCCTTTATTTAAGCAGCCTTAATGACTCCACATGACATTTCTGCTTGTAACTCATTGACCAGAATGCCCTCATAGGACCATACTATAAACTACAGAAGAAGCTAGGTAATAGTTTCCATTTGGGGCAACAAAGAGCCTAGATAAAAATTGAGATGCTGTTTCTAAGGAAGAAAGGGAGAATGGATTTTGGGAGTCAGCTGTCTGCCACAAAATAATTTTTTCAAAGACATGCATTGCTCTTTCTACTGATGTATTCTGACACATACATGAGAGATTATGAAGGAGATGCTGAGTGACAGGCAGTGGTCATTGCTGTTGACAGCAGCCATTATAGTGGAGAGCAGTGGCAAATTTCACACATAATATTAGAGTGTCATTTGATAAGGATCAAGGGAAACTAAAATTATGTTTTCTGCCTATAAAAATAGTTCGTATCCATACTGAAAAATTCAGGTAATAGATAAAAGTGAGAAGAAGGTAGATAACCCTACTATGCAGGAAGATGAGCGTACTGTGTTACTTCCTAGTAGAGAAATTCAGTTTGGGGCTAGCGTTCAGGCATATAGTTCGTCTTTATCCAATAATAGTAGAAATTCTCTTCATTCTAAAATTTTTTGTAGTATCACTTTTCTTAGCTGAGTGATATTAGCAATTCATTAGGCATGGAATTGCACTCAAAGGTGATACTTCTGAAGGCTAGAGTGTTCCTTTGTTTTGTTACTGATTGAGAATGAATGATATGTAATGTTTTTTCAGAACAGATATGGGGTAGGAATTTCATTTGAGTGCAAGTGAAAAACCTCATATAATTTCTTAAATACACACAAAAGTGGTGAAATTGACAGCTTATGAAGGATTGAGTCTAATTTAGAATTTTCCTGTGGATAGAGTAATGTTTCACTGCCCTTTGAGTGTGGGCTGCAGATAAAGCTTGAGAAAAAGGCGATTTCCGTAGAAATCAGTTTTGCCCTTAGAGCATTTGTGCTTACACTCATTTGAGTGTCCAGTTATATCTTAGAGCATGGCCAAGGTGTCAGTTTTGAATCTTTTCTGGTGGGGTTTTAAAAAAAGTGAACAAAAACAAAGCTGTGTGTTTTCAGTGTTCACATTGGAGAATGAGGACGTTCGTTCGTTCTCTAACCATGGAGAAGGAAGCAAATAATCATGATCAGCACCTTTCTCGTGGTGGAAGGTCTCTTGCTTTGAAATTGGTGACAGTAACATTATAATGTTTCTTTTGTATCATGTAAGTAAAATACTGGTGATTGGAAGTAGTAGTAACATTGTTCTTCTGGTTTTCTACAAATTATAAAGCATGCATTTTGAGTGGTTTGGAGGAGGATTTGCTCTTAACACATTCGTTAGAGAAAAGCATTGCAATCTTGGGAAATTACAGGGACAATTTGAGTAGTTAATTCGAGAGATTCTGTTTGAGTTGGTCCTGATAGGGCCAGTCAGAATACAAATAACCATTTCTGTGTAAAATATGAAAAATAGGACTTCCTAGCTGCCGCTGAGATTTTATTTATATTCATATTAAATTTCTAACGTAAGGTACAACTTGACTTAAAGTTTTGCTATAAATTTAGGTATTTCTTATATTTAAAAAGTATATAAACTTACGATTTCTAGAATCATGATGATTACTTTTTCCTGTTGATATCCTCTGCTTATCCATCAGTTTAATAAGTAACAAAACTGGATAATTAACTTTGTAGGAAGTTGGAAGACTTCAGAATTGAGAAAGGGGAAGAGGAAAGAAATCTTTACATAATTGGGAGAAAAAAGAAGACTCTTCAGCTCTCACAAAAGGTAACCTAAATTATTTTCTTAGGAATGAGCAAATTAGAAATAAAACTGAAATTTATAGTTTTCTTTTCAGTGAGAATATTAGTAATTTTAACCTGAAGTAGAAGAGTATATCTTACTTAAAGGCTTCTGTTTGGGATTTAAAATGGTAGATGTAAGATTGTGCAGCTGTTAGGGAAGAGTAATAGTTTGAAAACTTGAAGAAAGTAGCCTGATGCCCAGTGGTGCCAACAGGTTCTAGAACGTGATTGTCTGATGATCACTCAGGTTAAGAACTAGAACATTACCAGCCCTTTAAAAGCATTTTTTGTCCATTCCCAATCACTATTCTCCTTTCTCCTGTAGGTAACCAACTGTTTTACTTCTAAAGCTGTTGGTTAGCCCTGTCTGTTTCTGAAGCTTAACTAAATCACGTATTTATAAAAATTTTTGCATGTTACCATGGTTGGTAATTCTCCAAACTCAAGAAAATGTTATCCGTTAGTATTTAATCTCTCTACTTAGCGTTTCTTGATCATCACATGAATAGCATTGAGTTCGTGGAAGATACACAAAATGTATGTAAGATTAGTGCTTATAAAACTGGTGAAAAATAGTTGCGTATTTGCTGGATTTTCTCAGTTAATCACAAGGATGGGCTTTAGTGTTTGGTATTATTGTCTAATTCTTCATAGCCTTGTTAGGTATATAGTGCCCTCAAACTGATTATTTTAAAAAATATGTATTTTGACAGATCGCTTGTTCTTCTGAGTAGTAGGTGTTTTTTTTTTTTTAGGGTTTGTATATTTCATTTTAATTTTTAATAGTTTACTTTTTATTGTATTTTTCCCCATTACCATTTATATCCCCCTTATATCCTCTTCCACCTCTACCAGCCCCCTTCACCCCTCAAATCACCACACTGTTGTCCAAGTTCATGAGTTCTTTGTCTTTTTGATACAGCTGTTTTTATACATTACCAGTTATGAAACTCACGAGTTTTTGCTTTAACAAAAAGTTAGTACTGACAAGTCAGTGAAAACATAATTCATTTTGAAATCAGCCAGTGATATATTGAAATGTTAATATACACTATTGATTATCAAACAGAAGGCACTAATAAACTTTATTGAGTGATTTCACGTGTGACTTTGGTGTTTGAGGAATATAGGTTGCCCCTCCCCCCTTTAAAATACAGTCTATTTTATTTGGCTGAATTTTAAAGATTAATTATGTTGTTTTGATAAAACGATATTTTCAAAATTCAAGAAGAATTTAAAAGTACTGATAACAAATCATCCAAAAATTTAAAGCCTGGAATAACTAAGATTAATATTTGAGGATAATTTTAGATATTTCTCTATACCTGTATATACACAGGGTGATATATTTCTCGAGGTTGGTTACTGCATCATAATATATATTTTCACTTCTAAGATAGATCTCTAAAGTGATGAATTTTTTTTATTATCTTATTCATGGTGAACCAATTAACTTAGTTTTATTTGGAAAATACAAATCTAATGGGCCTAATTTAGCCATGTCTTCCAAGTATCTTAAAAGTAGAAATACCAAGGTTGATATAACAGCATATGGCAAAAATAGAATCTGTTAAAGAATATTTTATTTTTTCAACTATTACTATTTTTTATTTTTATTTTTTTGCCCTAAATCTTTGTGGGAATTCGATAGAATGCCCATTTTATTGCAGATGTACTTATTTCGATGTTGATTTTCATCTGCATGTTTCTTCATGTTGCAGTCTGATTCGGTGGTTTTGATGTCACAGTCTAGGCAGAGGACATGTAGGCGTAAATACCCAAATTATGGTAGAAGAAATGTTGGATGGATCGAGTTATCTTCTGGAAATGAATCTTCGAGCTCTATAAGACTTGTGAGTTTTGTGACTTTAAAAATATATAAAATAATCTTAAATAATTTCTCTTACTTTGACTTTACTCTAAAATTATGTGAAACTGTACTCTTCTGTAGAGGTTAAGATAAAATTTCACATTTTGAGTTTTTACAAAAATTATGCTCAGCTTTGTTCAGATACTCACTATACTCGTGTACCATCTAGTAGTTTTTGTATATTAACAGAACTGTGCCATTATCACCACTATTTAATTTCAAAATACTTTCATCATCTCTAAAAAGAAACCCTATACCCACGTAGTTACTCCTCATTCCCATCACCTCCCAGCACCTGGCAACCTCTAATCTTCTTTCTGCCTCTATGGATTTGCCTGTTCTGGACATTGCATACAAATAGAATAATATATGATTTTGTGACTGAATTTTTCACTTAGTGTAATATTTTCAGGGTTGATTCATGTGTAGCATATATAAATGCTTGATTCTTTTTCATTGTCCCAGTAGGTGAACACACCGCATTTTGTTTATTCACTCATCAGCTGATGGACATTTGTACAATTTCCACTTTTTGGCTGTTGTTGAACAATGCTCCTTATTAACATTCTTGCATGGGCTTTTTGTTTGGACATAAGTTTTCAGTTCATTTCGATATTTATCTAGGATTCATATGGTGACCCTGTGTTTAACCTATTGAGGAATTTCCAGACTGTTTTCCAAAATGACTGCACTATTTTATATTACCATGAGTATTGTATGACGATTCCAGTTTCTCCACATCTTTGCCAATACTTGTTACTGTCTGTCCTAATTTTAGCTATCTTAGTGAATGTGAAGTCGCATTTCCCTGAGGTTTTGATTTGCATTTCCCTAATGACCGATGATGTTGAACATGTTTTCATGTGCTTGTTTTCCATTTGTATATCTTTGGAAAAATTTCTGTGCAAATCTGTTGCCCTTTTTTAATTTTGGTTATTTTTAATGGCTGTGAGAGTTCTTTTGATATTCTGGATACAAGTCCTTTATCAGATATATGACTTAAAAATATTTTCTCTCATCAATAAGTTGTCTTTTCACTTCTTCGATGGTTTCTTTTGAAGTACAAAAGTTTGACATTTGATGGAGTCCAGCTTATGTTTCTGTTAGTTGCTTTTGCTGTTGTATCTAACCCCTTTACTGGACTTTCAGTAATCATATATAAGTCACTGGTCTTCATTTTGATTTTTCTTGGGAAACCAATATTTTTGGTAAAGTGTATTTAAAAATTAATAATAGAATGTTAATATTTTCTAATTCAGTAATGTTTTGAGGAATGAAATGTTCCATATGAATGGTTTGTTTTACTACTTTATAAAACATTAGGATAATAGTCAACATAGGGTTCGAGTTTGAACCCAAATTCTTCCACTTCGATAACTTGTTTAACCTTTCTTTTCCCCTGCCATGTCTGTAAAAGTAATTGGTAATAGTATGTCCTCAGAGGTGTTGTGAAAATTTAATCAATCATGTAAAGTGCTTAAAACAGTGCCTAATATCCAGTAATGTTACCTGCAGTTATCAAAACTGCTTATTTAAATGATTTCTTTGATTTTTTTCCATCACCATTTATTCCTCCATACCCTTTTCCACCTCCACCCTGCCCCCTGCCATCACCACACTGTTGTCCATGTCCATGAGTTCTTTCTCCTTTTTTCTTCTTTTGCTCAATCTCTCATCCCAACCCTCCCATTAAACGATTTTGTTTTATGTGCTGAGACTATTTCATCACTTTATTGACTTCAGAAGGTATTTGATATTTTAGAGCAATTTTAGGATTTACAGAAAAATTGCACAGGAAGTACATCAAGTTCTCATACACTCCCTTGCTACCTGCACACAGCCTTTCCTATCAGCAGTGTCTTGAGTTACTGTGGTACATGTGCTACAGCTGATGAACCAAACCAATTTTGATATGTTGTTTTGAACTAGATTCCATAGTTTACTTTAGGGAGCAGTCTGTTGTGCAGTTCCGTGGGTTTCGACAAATGTATAATGTTACGTACCTATCAGAACAGTATTATACAGAAAGTTTCACTGCCCTAAACCCCGACTGTGCTGTGTACTCAATCATCCCATCCTCCCTCCTAAGCCACTGGTAACCACTGGTCTTTTTATTGTTTCCATAGTTTTGACTTTTCCAGAATGTCGTGTAGTTGGATTATACAATATGTAGCCTTCTCAGGTTAGCTACTTTCTAATAATAGGAGTTTATGTTTCCTTTATGTCTTTTCATGGCTCCATAGCTCACTTTTTCATGCTGACTAATACTCTGTTGTCTGGATGTATGACAGTTTATTATCTATTCATCTACTGTTGGACATAGTGGTTGTTTTCAAGCTTTGGTAGTTAAGAATAAAACTGCTATAAGCATCCATATTCAGCCCTGACCGGGTACCTCAGTTGCTTGGAGAGTCATTCCGATACGCCAGGGTTGTGGGTTTAGTCCCCAGTCAGGGCATGTGCAAAAGTCAGCCAATGAATGCATGGATGGGTAGAACAACAAATTGATGTTTTGCGCGCGCACTCCCCCCCCCGCCACCATTTCTCTTCCCTCTCCCTCCCTCCCTCCCTTCCAAATTAATTTTAAAAAATCCATGTACAGGTTATTGCATGGATATAACTTTTTAGTACATTTGGGTAAACACCAAAGAGCACGATTGTTGGATCATATACTGTAAGTCTATGTTTAGACTCATATGAAACTGCCAAACTGTCCTCCAAAATGTCTGTACCATCTTGCATCCCAATCAACAGTGAATGAGAGTGGGTGAAATGGATGAAAGGAGTCAGAAGGTACAAACTTCCAGTTATAAAATAAGTCATGGGGATATAATGCATAATGTGGTGATTATAGTTCATACTGTATTGCATCCTTGAAAGTTGCTAAGAGAGTAAATCTTAGAGGTTCTCATTACAAGAAGAGAAATTCTATATGGTCATGGATGTTAACTAGACTTATTGTGGTAATCATTTTGCAATATATACAAATAACCTAAAATTAATGTACTGTATGTCAATTATACTTTAGTTAAAAAAACAGTTCTAACTTCATCTATAGATTCAACCATCCCAATCAAAGTTTTAGCAAGATAATTTGGGTGGATATTGACAGTGATTCTAAAATTTATGTGGGAGGAAAAAGATCTAGAATAGCTAACAGAATACTGAAGAACAAGAAAGTTAGAGGACTGATACCTGACATTAAGACTTGCTATAATCTGCTGTTTTTAAGACAGTATGGTATAGGTGAAGAATATATCAGTAGACCAGTGGGACAGAGTAGAGAACCTAGCAACAGACCAATACAAATACAGTCAACTAGTCTGTGACAAAGAAACAAAGACAGCTCAATGGACAAAGTATAACCTTTTCAGCAAATGGTACTGGGACAACTGGATATTCACATGCAAAAAAGTGAATCTAGACACAGGCTTTGCACAGAAATAACTAAAAATGGATCATAATTATAATAAAATTATAAAATTTCTAGAAGATAACAAAGACTCTAGGTAACTTTGGGTACAGTGCTGACTTTTTAGATAATAGAATACTAAAAGCATGATCTGTGAAAGAAAAGCTTGACAAGTTGCCTTTCATTGAGATTAAGATCTATTGCTCTGGGAAAGACACTGTTAGGAGAATGAAAAACAAGCCATAGAATGTGATAAAATATATGTACAACTCGTATCTGATAAAGGACTTGTATTCAAAATAAATCACAAACTCTTAAAACTTATCAGTAAGAAAACTCTATTTAAAAATTGGCAGAAGATCTAACAGGCACCCCACAAAGGAGGTAGAAGATGGCAAATAAGCGTATGGAAAGTGCTCGACACCCTGTGCGTTACGGGATTGAAAGTGAAGTGCTGCAAGTTCAAAACACTGACGTTTACATGACTTTCTGATAACTCCATTCAGAGATCAAGATGTTTATTTTATTCCTCTCCACCCCCACACAAAATAGGAGACTTCCTGTGATCAAAGTGAAGGTTCGTGTTCTTCAGAAGAAGAAGAATGGAAAAGTGATAGAAGAAGTGAAAGTGATAGTGAAAGTTCAAGGTACCTTTTTTTAATTGTTTTGATCTTTCAAAAAATATTTTATTTATTTAATTTAGAGAGGGGAAGGAGGGAGAAAGAAAGGGAGAGAAACATCAAAGTGTGAGAGAAACATCAACTGGTTACCTCTCGCACACCCCCAGTCAGGGACCTGGCCTGCAATCCAGGCATGTGCCCTGACCAGGAAGCGAACCAGTGACTCTCTGGTTTGTAGGCCAGTGCTCTGTTTCCTGAGCCACACCAGCTAGGGCTGTTTCCATCTTTTAAGCATTTTAGTAATATCCTTGGTTGGAACTGTATTTGAATGTCATTCAAGATGCAAGGGTTTGCAACTATGGAACATTTTACATTGAGTTTTTAATACATTTAAAAGGAGAAGAAAACTGGATTAACAGCTGTTTCTATAGAGAATACTTTGTGTATTTTTATTTGACTGTAAACATTTGAGCCAGGAGTGAAAAATATGTTCACTCAAAAACTCGATTTTGTCTTGGGCTGCATTTTTAAAGAGTAGTATCCAGCGTATGTGTGGAAGAACCATTATTACATTCGTTACTAGTTATTGTGTGTTTTGTTTACTTTTGACAACTAGATTTCATGGGACCAAGGTGTTAACATGTTTTGTTGTTTTGATGACTGAGTGATCTTTTTTTATTTAAAAAAATTTTTGTTTTATTTATTGTTGGTCAGTTATAGTTGTCCTGCCTTTCCCAAAATTTCTCTCCCCCACCTTGTCCCCCCTCCTTCCCCTAAAAATATGGAACACTTCATGAATTGGCATGCCATCCTTGCGCAGGGGCCATACCAATCTCTATTGTTCCAGTTTTAGTATGCGTGCTGCCGAAGTGAGCACTTAACATCTATTTTTTATCTTGGTAAATGTCAACTTTGTTTTGACAGATGCTCAAGCCTTAAACCTGGACATAATTTTCTCTTCACAGTGTATCCATCACCAAGTCTAGAAAATTTCCTTATAAATATGACTCAAATAATCTCACTTCTGTTCCCACTGATACTATGCTGGTCCAGGCCACCGTGCTATGCTCCCTGCTTGCTTTCTTCTGTTGTCCCATTATAAGTAATAGCTGGAATGATTTTTAGAACACTTGCCTACTCTTAAAATTTTTTAATATTGTAACAAAATTTACTTAACATAAAATTTACCATCTACACCATTTTTAACTGTACTGTTCAGTAGTGTTAGGCACATTCACAGTGCTGTGCACCCAAGTCCCCAGAACTCTTTTTATCTTGCACAACTGAAACTGTATATCCATTAAACAACAATTCCCTGTTTCACCCCCAACCCCTGGCAACCATCGTTTTCCTTTTTATTTCTATATTCATTGTCTTTTAGTTCAACTTTTCTTGGATTTTATCATGCGAAGTAGATGCTCTTAAACTTTCTCGAACAGCTTTTTGTAGTAAAAAGCTTTTGGAAATGTGCGTATTTGTGCGAGTGTGTTTTATTGAGCCTAAGAGATAAGTGGTTGGCCAGTGATGGTCACAGAAGAGGCTTCTCTGTGTTTGCTGAAGATGGTAGTGGGTTGGTGGCTAGTATTCTATGTCCTGTTTCCCGTCTGACTCTGCTTTTGCTGGGGCAGGCTAGGACTGGTCCGTCTCTTGGATCTTCTGTCTTAGCTGGGCAAGTCCCTCTCTTGGCAAGAAGCTCTGACCACTTACAGCTTTCTGGTGGGGCTGTGCTTTACTTGAACTTCTCAGTGTATTCACTAATGGTTTGTCAATCCAGTTAAAATTTCTAGTCTATTCCTGAGCCTCCTCTAACTTAGCAGAGTGCTACTTACGGCTCTGTGACTGCTACTGTTTTCATATCTACACTTTAATTTTTTAAAAGAGAAATTGTTAGTTGTCTCCACATGTTGTCTTCTGTGAGCTCTCATTTATGTTATAATTTAAAAAAATCCCTCAGGCTTGCATTCTTTGCTAATTCCCAGTGTCAGTGATGGTTTCTTTCTCATGATGTTTGGTCATTTCAGTACTTGTTGATGGAGAGGGCAGATTGTTCAAGTTGAAGCTTCCTGGGGTCTTCCCCCCCCGCCCCCCGTCTCTTCTCTTAAGGCTTAGATTCTGGTTCCCTACAACTTAAATTGTTTTCCTTTTCTAGTGACTCTTCATCTCAATATTCTGATTGGACAGCTGATGCAGGCATCAATTTGCAGCCTCCTTTGAGAACTTCATCTCGTCGGCGTATTACCCGATTTTGCAGTAGTTCAGAGGATGAAGTGTCTACTGAGAATTTATCTCCTCCTAAAAGGAGACAAAAGAGAAAGAAAGAAAATAAGCCCAGAAAAGAGGTAAGAAAAAAATATCTTTAGAAATAATATTTATGTGCAGTTTTATAGAAGTATTTCTAGCCATATTTAAAATTAGAAATCTTTTTGAAATTGGTGCCTTTTTTTCTATTGACATTGCTATATCATCAGGAGTTAAGTGTAAAATGCAAACTTATTTTTGGAAAATCTGCTCTATTATGAAAACTTGTCTTTCTAATCTGCTCTGAGTTGGACTTGGGGCTTAAGCCCTTCTGAATCCGAAATTTACAGGGAAAGTTCTGTTTGCTCAGGATCCTACCCTAACACATTTTTACTGTTAATTTTAACACCAGAAATATACTTCAAGGCATTTGAAGGTTTTTTCTTCTTGTTTTGTCAGTTATTGCCATGTTTCCCATTTTCATTTGCTGTGTTCTGTCGTCACGTTTTTCTCCTAATTGTAACATCCCTATTCCTTATATGTACAGCGTGTGTGCTCCTGTTGTGCAGGTAGCGCTCATTATTTCATAATGCCATATCTTTGTATTAGTTATCTGTTTCTTTGTAACATATCACCCTGAAACATAGCGGCATAAAATAGCAAACATGTATTTCATGTTTTGGTGGGAAAGGAATTTGGAAGTTGATTCACTAGAGGATTTAGGCTCATGAGGTTGCATAATCATGTTGGTTGAGGTTGAAGTTGTCTGAAGGCGTGATCGGGGCTAGATGCTTTGAAGCAGCTTTGAAGCTCATTCATGTGGCATATGCCTCAGTGCCCCTCTGCATGAGCGTCTCCATAGGGCTGCGCTAGCGTCTTCACAACGTGATAGCTGTGTTCCCCGGGGCTGGTGATCCAAAAGTGTGAGCAAGGGGTTAATGCTCACACTTTTGGATCACCAGCCCCGGGGAACACAGCTACCATGTTGTTAACGCCCTTAATGCTTTTTATTACCTAGTCTTAACGTCACAAATTGTCATTTCTGCTTTATTCTATTTGTTAGAAGGAAGTGGAGCCCATACTCAAGGGGAGGAGACTTTGGAGAGGGCGAGTATCAAAGAACTTTGGCCATATTTTAAAGTCGCCAGTCTTAAAACCTCAAACCAAGAGGAGAACCTGTGATGATTAGTCTTTGGTGAAATTCAGAGTGATGTCTCAGGCAGAGCATGCTGTGTATTGAAGAGAATTTGGGTTGGAAATTAGCCTCCTGGCATAGCATGTAAAGTGTTATGAAGAATCTGTTAAATTTAGAAGATGTTAAGAAAGCGCAGAGTTGACCTACAGTGCAGAGTAGTGATACGTTTCTTTGCATGTTCAGGAATCAAATATGTATGGTGTTTAAAAACTAATCATTAGGTGACTTGAATAAAATGTCGTTCTGAGTGGTGACGTTTCTTTTGTTTTTCAGTTAAAAGAGTGCATGCTGTTCCTTTCTGTTCTGCTAAACTCTACTCTCTTCTTCTTGGCAGAATTTGCAGAGAATGACTCCAGCAGAGCTTGCAAATATGGAACATTTATATGAATTTCACCCTCCAGTTTGGATAACTGACACCACACTTCGAAGGTCTCCTTTTGTTCCGCAAATGGGTGATGAGGTAAGAGTAATAAAATTAAAAAACTCGAATATGGAATATAAAACAAAATTAATGTTATTCTAAGTTTTTATTTTTATTTGTTATTTTTCACTGTGTTCTTTTGTAGGTAATATATTTTCGACAGGGTCATGAAGCTTATATTGAGGCTGTCAGAAGAAATAACATTTATGAACTGAACCCTAACAAAGAGCCATGGAGAAAAATGGATCTTAGGGTAAGATGATGGTATTATTAACCATTTAGCACATTTATAATTAAGTTATTTATAAACCCATTTAAAAAACCTGGAGACATATTTCATTGCTACCTTTACATTAATTTCTTATTTAAAAACATCCTGCTATTACCTGTAAGCCTTAAGATCCAACAGGAAGACTTATGTTTATCAGTGGGTGGTCTCCATATATTGCTGATTGACATGTAAAATTCTAAATGTGTTTGAGTTTTCTTAGGAAGGCAGCTTTGCAGTATGTATCAGTAATCTTAAAATATACATACTCAGGATAGATTTTAAGAAGCAGTGCAAGTTTTCAAAAAAAAGAAATACAAATTGGAAAAAAGGTTCAGCCTCATGCATAATATAGAAAAACTGTAGCTCCCCTGTACTGAAGCAGTTGTCTGATAACTGAGAAGACCCCTAAGTAACTAATGGTTTGGGTAGTTTATACGTTGTGGATACGCCAGACAAACGGACGATTCATGCCCCAAGTGGGGCAGAGTGGAGAGTAGCATGAAATTTTATCATGCTACTCAGAATGGGGCACAATTTAAATCTTATGAATTGTTTATTTCTGGAATTTTTAATTTAATATTTTTGGACTGTGGTTGACCACAAGTAACTGAAACAGCAGAAAACAAAACCACGGATGTGAGGGGATTATTATATTTCCTAAAGTGACTATATTTCTTACGTTAGATACAGTATTAAGTGTCTGTCCTCAAAAAGAGGCAAAGGTAAAACTTTAGCAAAAATGATTGTAATTAATAGTCACTTAAACTTAATTGCTAGTTTGGAAGCCTAAATTGTGAGTTGACTAAATTTTGCAATGTGTAGAGAATTAGTCTTGAGGAATTGATTTATTTTAACCATTCTTTAAAAAAATCTGTTGAAGGATCAAGAATTGGTTAAAATAGTTGGAATACGATACGAGGTTGGGCCCCCTACACTCTGTTGCCTCAAACTAGCCTTTATAGACCCTGCAACTGGAAAACTTACGGACAAATCTTTCTCTATTAGGTATGTGTTATTTTTTATGGAATTATTTAAATTTAGGTTTTCTCTCTTGCTCTGGTTAGCATGCTCTTTTTATTTAGCTGCAGGGTAAATAGCAGCACTGTGGACAGCCTATGATGTGAGCTTAAGCTCTGATTAAGTTCTAGAGGGGACCCCACTAGAAGTAAAAACAAGGGTACTGCAGCAGCTGCAGTTTGGCTCTGGCACTGGCATGTTTTACACGTGTTTCCATGCCACTTAAATGTGCGGAGAATTCTGGTCCACAGGTGAAATTACTTCTGCTTTTGTTTTTGAGAAAATGTTAGAATTAATAATTTTCTATGCTGTCCAGATGGCAACCATTAGCTAATTAGAATGTGGCCTTTGAGCAGTGGAAATGTGGCTGATTAGAATTGAGTGTGATTTAAGTATACATGCTGAATGTTGAAAACTTGGTGTGAAGAAAAAAAGAATGTAAAATATTATTTTGTATTGATTACATGGTGAAATAATATTAGGATATATTGGGTTAAATATAATGCACTATTAAGATTAAGCTCACTGGTTTCTATTTATAAATATTTATAAAAATTACATGTGCAGTTCCCATTATATTTCATTTGGACATAGCCCACTAGACTATAACCTGCTATACAAAGAATTTAATAGTCTTTTATTTTTGTTTAGATATCATGATATGCCAGATGTTATTGACTTTCTTGTATTGCGTCAATTTTACGACGAAGCAAGACAGAGGAATTGGCAGTCTAGTAAGTCTGTTTTTTACTGAGTTTTACAATCCTTAGATATCAGCCTCTCCTTTGATTGGTGGATGCAAACATGTAAATTCTGGAAAGAAATATAAGGGACTGATAAGTATATTTTGCTTAGGCTTGGTACTTATTCCTTCTTAGTAGACTATTTAGCTAAACAACATTTCTTCTTAACTGTATGTGACATTTTGAAGGGATATTACTCACTGGCTGTAGTCTAGACCTTTCATTTCCTTTCAGACTTCCCCATACTACATTATCCCTAATTATATTTAATGTGACACTGATTAATTCACAACATTATCCTATAATGTAAAACAATCAGAAAGTTGAAAAATAGTGCAAATTTTACACAGAAAATGCCTGGCATACCAGAATATTTTACCTTTGGTATCATATCAGCTCAGACTTAAAGAGGCTGACTTGAGGAAACCATTTCTTTAAAAAATAAAAAAATTACATAACAATTATGCTTTATAATCATTAGCTATGTGGGTGGACAGGAAAAATAAATCACTTCAGTGTGGGTACTAACTTGAATGTGGTTCTCATGATGCCCATCGTTAATTTGTGTTGTAGGTCCTTAATCTCTCTAGGACATAATTGATGACTAATCAGGCCAGGTCATATCAGTTAGCAGTTGTAATGCCTGTTTCACAGGTGCACATACAATATTACTTCTCAGTATGTACTGTTTTCTTGGAGAGCTCATACTAATGTTAGTCACTTAGGATAACTTATTCCATTGTTAATCAGTTTTGGTCTCTTATTAGAAACATTAAGTTTTACTCAGGCTGTGTCTTTTGGTGTACACATTCATAAATGATGTTAAGACCTCATTAATTTTCCTAGTTTCTGCTGCCTTTTTCTACAGATACTGTAAACAGGTACATTTCATATAATTCCTTGAGCCATCTCTGTTGAAACAAAAGATTGTCAGAGTGTTGCTGTTCTTAGTAAACTTTTTACCAGTAATGTGAGAACAAATCATCAAGATTATTTTGGGACCAGAGGTAAAAGAATTTTTTTTTTGAAGAAAAGCATCTAGCCGTTTACACACATAAAGAGACAGCTAGAGTATATGGTTGTTAATGAATCATAGAGCCAAGTCCCAAAGAAAGTTTCTTATCTTAATATTTTTTCCAACCCCCTTTCAACCCCATTCAACCCCATTTTTTCAACATGTAAGTCAGAAGCTCTTATTTTGCTCAGCTAACATGTCCATTCAAAAATGTTTTTAAACTTAGTTTTCTATAGCTAAACTCTAGGTATGGACTCCCAGTTGACTCTTATAATATAGTGGTTTTTGTTTTATTTTTGCGGCTGAGAAATTGTACTAGATCTTCTATACTGTTGTTCAATAATTAATTTATTTTTACTTCCCCATAAAATCTTACCTATTTTTCTGAAGTTTGAGTTGTGCTATTAGAGGAATTTGCCTGTTTTTGTTTATGTTGAGAACTTGACTTATCAGAAGTTCACCCTACTCATGAATAACCAAAATAGGTTTATTTGAAAGTCCTTAATGAAAATTCAGGGTGGCAGCAGAGTAGGTGGGTGTTAACTCATGACCTCCCAGGACCAAGTTGGAATTACAACTAAATTATAGAACAATCAACCTGAATAACCAAAACAATAATTAATGGAATAGAAAAACCAATTTTTACCATGAGAAAACTAATTTTTATAGCTCCTTTTAAAGTGTTAGTCTTACACTGAAGAAATATTTTTGTCTGAACTAAGTGAATCTTCTAGTATTAGGTAAATAGAGAAGAAAAATATTATAAAGTTAATTTTTGGTATCCAAGACTGGCTCTCTAGCCCTTACTGGTGTGGCTCAGTTGGTTGGGTGTCATCCTGCAAACTGAAGGTTGCTGGTTCGATTCGTGGTCGGGGCATATACCTGGGTTGCAGGTTTGAGTCCTGGTTGGGGTGTGTGTGAGAGGCGACCAATTGTTGTTCCTTTTCCTCTCTCCCTCCCGCCTTTCCCCTCTCTGTAAATATAAATAAATAAAATTTAAAAACAAACAAACAAACTGGTTCTCTTATAACCATGTATATAGGCATCTCAAAATGAAGCCATTGGATTTGTTATTACAGTAATATTATAATATTGTAATTGATATTTATGTTAAATTAGGTTATTTACATTATAGGATTGGACAAAAACCATGGTGTTATAAAATTTGTAGTACATGTCTTTCATTAAAAAAGTTAGAAAAACTTTATTAAGATTTATTTTTAAAGTTGAAGTTTTAGAATATCTATATTAATGAAATACTTTCAAAAGTAGAATTTTGTTAATGGTAGAGAGGTGGGTGGAGGGATGTGGGGCTTAAGGGTTTTAATGATTTTGAGGTAAAATACACATAAAAGTCATGTTTACATGAATTTGAAAATATATTAAGAACCTTAAAATGTGTAACTCTGATAGTTGTGATATTGCTGTTTTTATAGGATTCACTATAAGCATACTCTCTTCAGTCAAGACTTTGTATTATGTAAATATTCTTCCTTATGGGTGAAATGTAGCTTTGATTTTGATTGGTATTGTTTCTGCAAAACTTTCATTGAAGAAGGAATTGTTAATCTACTAAAGAATTAATTAGTACTGGATGGTTGACCTTTTTTTCTTATTTGTTTTGAAAACAGTGGGATGGATGGGAAAGAAGAGAGAGGGTTCTTAGAGCAGTCTGTGTTTCTTTTGTAATATGTGTAATATGAAGGTCAAATACAGGTTATTTCCCTAGAAATGTAATTGCAGGATACATTTAGAAAGGTGTGTAACCTAAAATCCCTGAAGTCCTTGAAGTGTTTGTTCCACAGTTGGTTTGTATAGAAGTCTTACTAAGATCTGCTCTCCTGCTTTTATATTATGCTGAGATAATGGGACAGGTGGATGTTTAAGTTTTTAAAACAATAACAATAAATGTTTAAGTATTGAAGGTAGATTTAGACCTCATTTTTATTATGAGATGTTAAGAATTGGAACACTGTTTTATGTGAAGATACTTATATAGGAACAACTTTAAAATAATCATGGATTAAATCTAATCATAGTTTTATAATTTTTTATTTTTCAGGAAATGTTACATATATTTTTTAAAGATTCCATTTATTTATTTTTAGAGAGAGGGGAACAGAGGGAGAAAGAGGGAGAGAAACATTGATGTGCAAGGGATGCATCCATCAATTGGTTGCCTCTTGCACACCCCCAACTGGGGACCTGGCCCACAACCCAGGCATGTGCCCTGACTGGGAATCGAACTGGCAACCTTTCGGTCCTCAGGCCAGCACTCAATCCACTGAGCCACACCAACCAGGGCAGGAAATGTTATTTTATAAATGTGTATTTAATATACTTATTACACAAGTATTTATCGATAGTATACATTGTTATAAAAGATTTTTGAGTTTTGTTAAACTTTGTTCTTTGTTGTAAAATGTAATAGAACTTACTTTGAAGTAGGCGTTTGGATTCACTAAACAATGGAATGTAAACATAAATCATTTTAGCCTATTATGTTGTATGGTTATATGCCTTCAGTAAATTGCTGAGTGTAACACTATATGTTTTTTTACATCAGTTTTATCACTGGTGATTGCTGGAAAATGGGGAGGAAGGGCTAATTCTGATATAGAAAAATGCTTTGATTATCTTTATTGAAATCTTTATCGTATGCTGTTTTATAAATTAAAAATGTTAGTGTTTCAAACTGGTGTCTCAGACTGGGTCATATCTCTTCTAGGTGACAGGTTCCGTTCTATCATTGACGATGCCTGGTGGTTTGGAACGGTGCTAAGTCAAGAGCCCTATCAGCCACAGTACCCTGATAGTCATTTCCAGTGTTACATTGTTAGGTCTGTATGCAGATGAAAACAAATCATCCACCAACATTTGCTCATTGTGGCAGGTTGTTGTATGAATAACTAATACATTTCAGGTTAAAAAGTCCCCACGATTTATTTAATCTGTCCTTAAGTCACATTAGGCTCACCTCTTACAGTGTCTCTTTAACATGCCCGTCATTTCCTGTACACTAGTACCCAAGGGTGCAATCTCTGCTTGCTTCCCTGGGGCCTTTTCTGTAACTTCTTGATACTTCTCCATCTGACATTGCAGGATCATTGTCCAGGAGCAGATAGTACATCATTTGCTTTGTTCAAAAAAATCTTTGCTGCCTTTCCGTTGGCTGCGGAATAAAGTCTATATGCTGAAGGGTCCCATTCAAGGACTTCACAATGAGTTTGAGGTTTTCTTCACTTAACCTAGCATGGACCACAGAAGATTTCTGCTTTTGTCCTTGAACCCACTATACATTTTGTACTTATTTCTTATAATGTATCTTTCTAAAAAAAAATTTTACTGTTAATATTTAAACTTTTACTGCTACAGTCAGGTTAATTTTCACATTTTCCATCTTCCTGTTTCCTCTTGTAGTGGATCCTAGGTATTAGCCACAAGTTGTCTTTGTGAAAGGCTATCCAGACTTTTCTTTTGGTTTTAACAGGTGGGACAATACTGAAATTGAAAAGCTTAGCCCATGGGATATGGAACCAATTCCCGATAATGGTATGTAATTGCTAAATAATTACTTTACCTTTATGTTTTTAATTTTTTATCTCACTAAGGCACCTAGAACAAATTCTTTGAAAAATGTTTTCAAATTACTGTGGTAACTGTGAGCTTTACTAAAAGAAGTCAACAGAATTATGTGTATCTGGTTCATTATTTTTTATCCTGAGCTTTCAGCTTGATGCTGGCTGTATCTTAGTAGACCACTGTCATTTCTCACGTAAAACTGCTTAAACCTCTGTTGACTACCTCCATGTGGCCTCCATGTCCTTTTCTTCCTCCTTACTCTGTTATCCTTGTTCTTCCTTCAAAGAAGAGCTCTCATTTGACTTCATCTGTCTTTTGCTTTACCTCGCTTTGTCAGTTTCACTGTGGATCATTCAGTCCCTTTCCCATGAGAGGGAGGTGTCTCTGTGCCACAGCCAGCCTCTTTCTTCAGTGCTTGCTGTCCCACTGCTTTTAACTTCCGTTGGACCTGACACTTAACACTTAGTTCATTCTCTGCAACACTGTTAATTTCCTCCTTTTTTCTCCTTTTTAGTTTGAATTTGTCTCTTGTACCTTAAAATATCTTTTGTATGACTTTCTTGAAGATTTTATTTACCGAGTTGTTTTCTCTTGTAAATTTTTTGGAGGAGTACTCTGTGTCTCTTGCTTCCATTTCTTCACTCTCGAGCTTTCTTTTATATTAGTGTTTATTCACCATAAAAAAGTACAGAAACTTTTGCCCTTCCACCCCCACTGTTTTTTGATGCATGAAATCTTTGCTCCACGAGTTTTACCTGTGTCTGCTTTAGGGGCCAAGCCCTTTTCTTTGTTTACTCTCTGATAGATCTCCATCAGTCATGGTCTTGGTTTACTTTGGAAATGAGGATTTTTATGGAAATGAGAACTCCCCCCCCCAAATGTTTTTCTAATAGCTACACTCTTGAAAGTCACCAGTGACCTCACTTTCTTAGATTTCCACTTGAGCCCTTAGTATCTTATGAATAGTAGGAAATGATATTTTTGCAATGTAGAAAGCATATCACAGGTAAGTAAAATCCAGCATTTTTTGAGATCTCATTCTCTTTCTAAGAACTTCGTGTGTATCAGTTCATTCCTGTTCTGAGGTTGGTGCTCTGTTAAGTTAGTTTGCAGAGGAAGGAGCAAAGGCTCAGGGAGCTGGCAGTAACTTGTTTAAGGCGACACACACTCCTAGAAAGGATGGGAGTTGGGATTCTAGCTCACACCATCTGGCTCCAGCCAGTGCCTTTAACTACTGTTTACAGCTGTACTTTTGTAAAGGATAATACACATCTGTGAAAGCACTTATATAAAGAGATTTTTCATGTTAATGAGATCAGTAGCTTTTAGAAGAATTGTCAAAAGACATGAGCAGGCAGAAAAATAAGCAAACATAGGAAGAGAAACTCACTTCCATTAATAGTCTTGGAAATGTATATTAAAATAACAATAAAATATGGTTTTATTTATCAGATTATTATGTAGGTAAGTGTATCTTCTAGTCCTGTTAATATCTTTCTCCTTTTATTTATGATTTTTAAGAAAAGGTTCTCTGAATATTAACAATACCTCTTGTTCCTTTTTAAAATGTGCACTGTTTATCAGTTTTTATTGCACTTCTAAAATATTTTGTTTTGAAATAATTTTAGACTTACAAAATTATACAAAAATAGTACATAAAATTTATGAATACTCAGTTTTCTCATATATTAACATCTTAGATTAACTATAGTGCAGCTATCAAAATCAGGAAATTATCATTGATACAATTCTAATCTGTAGACCTTCAAATTTGGACTATTGTCCTAATGTCCTTTCACATACTAGATTTCATTGCCATGCCTTTTTAGTCTCTTTTAATCTGGGATCCCTGAGTCTTTCCATTATTTTTCATGACCATGACGCTTTTGAAAAGTACTGGCCAGTTATCTTGAAGAATTTCTATTATTTTGGGTTTGTCTGATGTTTTGTCATGATTAAATGCAGGATTTGCATTTGGGGCGAGAGTGTCAGAGAAGTGATGTATTTTCAGTGCCTCATGTCAGGACGCACATGATACCAGTTTATCCTGTTAGTGGGAATGTTGGCTTTAGTCGTTTGATTGAGGTGGTGTCTGCCAGGCTTCTTTACTGTTAAGTAACTACTTTTTCCGTTGTAATTAGTGTCTTGTACATGACCTTTGACAATTGAATGCGTAGTATATATTTGGTTTTTGGTTTGTTTTATCCTTTTCTTTTTTTTAAATGGAATTCTTAGTTGATCCACCTGAAGAATTAGGAGCTAGTATTTCTGTCACTTCAGATGAGCTAGAGAAATTGCTCTACAAACCACAAGATGGTGAATGGGGTCAGAAATCGAGAGATGAAGAATGTGAACGAATTATTAGTGGTATAGATCAACTTTTGAATCTTGGTAAGTATTTTTAGTATGAAAAGTCATATTAAAGCTTTCTTTTCCACACAAGTATTTAAAAATACCATAATTGTGGTTGTGTTTATTACTACAATTTTTCTGTTTGTTATCTTTCACTTAAGCTTCCAGTGTTAAATGTAGCCGTAGCATATTTTATGAATGATTTGTAGAGAAATACCACTTAGAGCTCATAACTGTATTGATAAAAACTCTTCTCTCTGTCCTGACAGATATAGCGGCAGCTTTTGCAGGTCCAGTCGATTTGTGTACATACCCGAAGTACTGTACTGTAGTGGCTTACCCAACTGATCTTTACACAATCCGAATGAGACTTGTTAATCGATTTTACAGGTTAGTAGAAATCTACTTTCAATATAGTTTGAAAAGATACTTGGCTGTACCAACTAGAGTAAATAGAGGTGCAGTGGTAGGTGATCATGACAGTGGTGGACTGGGGAGGGACTAACATCATTTTGTTTCATTTTATTTTATTTTTTAAATTTTAATTTCTTGGCCCTGTAAGACAGCGGTCCCCGACCTTTTTGGTAGCAAGGACTGGTTTCATGGGAGGTTTGGGGGCGGGACACATAGGAGCTGGAGCTCGGAGCTCAGATGAGCTTCACTTACTCTGGCTTACCAGTGATGGATGGGGGGGGTGGTGACAGGAGGTGGGGTTTTCTCAGGTGAGCTCGTTTTGCTGTTTGTCTGTGCCCCCCCCCCCGCCCCCCCGGTTTGGAAGGGTCGGGGGAGGAGACAGCAGGTTGGTGGTCCAGCTCCTAACAGGCCTAACACCCATGCTGGCTCATGGCCTGCCTGTGGCCCACTGGGCTGGAAATCCCTGCTGTAAGACATCGTGTTAGGTCCCTGCGGGTAGGTGTGCATAGAACCTGGATACGAAAAACTTTCAGATTTTAGTCTTCAATCTTGAGTAGCCTGTTTTTCGTATAAGTTGTATTAAGTAGTTGGAAATGACATTTTTTATTTGTATGTTTAATGTTCCTATTTAGCTGCACCATTTAAAAATAAAATTTAGTTTAGTTTAATAATTGGCCTTTGGCCTTTGAAAAATTAATTCCCTAAAGCCCTGTACTTTTTATCTCTGACTTCTAGAGCATTGGTAACTATAAAATTTCCTATTCTCAGTGATTTTTTAAAAACAGTTTATGATATCTTATTTTTTATAATTCAGTTACTTCGAAAAGTTGTTATAAAAAACTGACTTTTTGAGTTTACATTGTTGGTATAATTGATCTCAAAGATGAACATGTGCATTTGATCAGAAATCCCTTTGCAGGTTTATAGTGAGATTGACTCTTAGGGTTGATGGTATTGAACACATTTTCTTCACTGAGTTGCAGCAGCTTCAGATGTGCCCATAGGCAGTACGAAAAGGGAGGGTCGCTCTGTTGGTTTTCTGGATGTGAATAAGTGGTCTGTTAAGATTCTCGATCCTTAAATGTATTCTCTGTAGTTCAGCATCCAGTGTAATTGCTTATAACTATGATGAAGTTGACAGCATGAAAAGGTTATTCATTGTTATTTTGTAGTTATGGTTTAAGTAATAATATCATGCTGGGCTAACATGCTGGATTTTTTACTTGGGTTCTGTCTTTTTATTGTCTAAACCCTAAATTGCCTTTTTATTTTGAAGGAGGCTATCTGCATTGATTTGGGAAGTTAGATATATAGAACATAATGCCAGGACATTTAATGAGCCTGAGAGTGTAATTGCACGGTCAGCTAAGAAGATAACTGACCAACTTTTAAAATTTATCAAGTAAGTAACTTCATATTGTAGGCGTGGTGGGAAAGTGAATGACTGCATTTTGTGTTCTTGCTATCCAATGCTTAATTTAAGCTGTCCAGTGCTTAGTTGTTGCTTTCTGAATTTTGCACCCTTTTAATATGTTACTTTAAATGCCATTTCTTTGCATACTTACTATGATTGTAATTTCTGTAAGGGAATGAGAAATTAATTTTTCTACTTTTTAAAATTAAAAAATTTTATGCTAGACAGTTGCCACATATATATATCCTTCACCTGTTTCTCTTGATTATTATTATTTTTTGGAACATATTTATGGTGTCTCAATAAAATGCTAAGGAATTATTCTTGGTACAATACTATTGACTAAGCTGTAGCACTTACTTGGGTTTATTAGTTATTATATCAACGTCCTTTTTCTGTTTCAGAGTCCTATCCAGAATCTCCTTCATATTCACTATTTTGTTTTCTTAATTTCCTTTAACTTGTTCCCCAGTCTTTCTTTCATGACCTCATCATTTTATACAAGTCTTAGACAGTTTGTTGCAGGTACTTAATTTGGGTTTGTCTGATGTTTCTTTTTATTTTCTTTCTTTTTAAAAATTTTATTTATTTATTTTTAGAAGTGGGGCGGGTGGGAGAAAGAGAGGGAGAGAAACATCAATGTGTGGTTGCCGCTTGTGTGTCCCCTACTGGGGTCCTGGTTCGCAACCTAGGCATGTGCCCTGACTGGGAATCGAAGTGGCGACCCTTTGGCTCTCAGGCCGGCACTCAATCCACTGAGCCACACCAGCCAGGGCTGTCTAATATTAGTTTTCTCACGATTAGATTAAATTTTAATTTTTAGATTGTGTCCTGTGAGAATGTTTGTACATGCACAGATGTTCCACATACTTCTGTGCATTGGGAACTCAGGTTTGGATGGTATGATAAAAATTGACCTGGAAATTGAGATCCAAGGTCTAACCTCACCTGTTCTGGTGAATGTGTTGTGTGGTTTGGACAACTTTTCAGCCTGTATGTTTTAAAACTAGTGATTTTTGCTATATGATCTTGTATATCTTTTCCCAATAGCTCTAAAAATTCTGTGAAAGAATAATATATTAGAGAACACAATTTATAAATTGTGCCGTTATTTTCAATATGTAGCTATAAATTGGGAAATAACTGATTGTAGTCTTTCCCACTTTCCTGGAAGACTTGGACTTTCCCAGAACTTTTCTTCAAGAAAGTCACATACCCATTTTCATCTTCTTTTATACCTGGATATACCTACGTTAGAATTCTTTCTGTGTGTTTACAGTGAGGTTAAGATATAATTTGCTTTAATTTCTTCTTCCTTTTTTCTTCTATTTTATCTCAAATCAGCCATTTTCCTGGTACTCTATGAATATTACTGTTCTGATACTTAGAAAAACTCATCTGTGTGGTCATCAACTGTTATTTCTGGATTACCAGCTAAATTTCCATACATACTTAACCTGGGGCGGTGGGGGGGGGGCCCTCTTACTTTCCATCTTCTTAATTGGTCAGTTGTTTCCATAGAGGGTAGAATTAAAACCTGATATTTCTCTGCTTGAAATTAAGTATGCATAGTTGGGCAACTGTTTATATCTAATCAGTAGTTTGTTTGACTCTTTGGCAACAATAATGACATCTGTATACTGTTAAAAAATGAACTACTATTCTTGTTATTTCTTTTAGGAATCAAGACTGTACAGATATCTCAGAACTTTCTATCACTTCTGAAAATGATGAGCAAAATGCCAAGTCATTGGTACGAAATTTGTCACTTTACAATGATTTTCGTAATTTCAAATGGCAACTTGAAAATAATGAGTGAGGTAGAAAATGTTGATTACCTATCTCAGTTCTTGCTCTATTCCAATGAACTATGAAAATAGGGCACTTGATAAATATATTTTATCTAGATGGTTAGTGACGTAATTTGTTTTAGCCAATAATTGATATCAATATATCAAACTAAATGTGTCTAAGTGAATAACTTCGGTGTGGAATATATTCTCGTTCCAGATTTAGCTAGAGGAAGATGTGTTAAATATCTTGGAAATATTTTTTGTAAAACCAGTATCTGAGAATTGGATCTAATTGTCAATTAAAAATTAATGAACTTTACCCTGCTCAAAGTACCCTAAAATTCTTCACTCAGGATGGTCTTGAAGTGTCAGGCAAATATCAGTGATGCTGCACTACTTACAGAATCAGGCTGTTGGATTTGGTGGCATGGAAGATATTCTTAAAAATGGTTTGGCATAGTTTCTACACAAACTTTTGTAGTACATGGATTTTCGTGCTAATTTATATTGGAATAAAAATGGATACAGATTTAGGGAATAAGAAAATGTGGAGAGTATGAAACACAGGCATTGTAGGAGACTGTGAACAGAGATAAAAATGCATATTTAAAGCTGCTTTTTATAGCTGTATTTTGGAATTAGTGCATGTTTTTAGGGAATGTAAAGGGTTATTAAGGATGTTTGGTTTGTTGGAGGCTGCATGCCACAAAGATCATCTCATATAGTCTGTCTTTGGAGATTTGAACAAGTTATAACCCTTTCATATACTTTTAAAATTAAGATTATTACAGTTCTAATGATAATATTAACACTTAAAGTGCTCTGATTTTTGTTCCTAGGATGATAGTGATCTTCCTAAAACATCTTCTGGAAGGAGAGTAAGTTAATCTGCCTGATTTGACATTTGTGGTTTGCTTATCTTTATTTAAAATCAACCTCAGATGTTAGGTGTTGCCTTTGGAAAGTTACATTGATGATATAGATAGGGAATATTTTGTAAGAGAAAGGGGAACAGTCACTGAGAACTGGGTAGTTAAGGCTCAGTGGAGTTGGGATTTAAAGTGTGCTCTCAGAATGAGGTGGAGTTCAAACAGCCAAAGAGTAGGGGATATTACGATCCAAGCTGAGAAAGAAGGGACGCATGGCATGTTGTGGGGCTGCCGAGGGCGCTGGCCGACTGGCGTAGAGGCTGGATGTTGGTGTGAGCAAAGTGGCTGTGCCTGGCTGTAATTTGGGAGTAGACTACGGCAATACTAAAAACCAATTTAAAGTAGAGAATCATCTGCACAGCCAAAATAGATAAATAGATTTTGAAGGATAGTAGCCGTGGCTGGTGTGGTTCAGGGGGCTGAGCACCATTCCACAAACCGAAGGTCACTGGTTTGATTCCAGGTCAGGGCATGTGCCTGGGTTGCAGGCCACATCCCTGGCTGGAGGACGATATGAGAGAGGCAACAGATCGATGTTTTCTCTGGCACGTTGATGCTTCTCTCCCTTTCTTTCTCCCTCTTTTCCCTGCTTTCTAAAAATAAATAAATCTTAAAAAAAAAATTGATAGTAAAGGAAATGAGTTAGGAGTCTTGCAAGAACCTAGGAGTAAAGGATGGGAACCTAGTCAAGGATAGTGTTTGCTTGGAATAGAGAGGAAGGGAAGAAGATTAGGTCTTTGAAGGGAAAAATTAACTAGCATTTGGTGACTGTAACTTTTTTTTTAAAGTGAGGATTAGTTGGGGGATGTATGGAAATGTTTTGGATATTGAGTAGTTAGAATTGTGGTGTCACCAGCAGAACTCTTGAAGTTCTAGTGTAATGTTAATTAAAAGTTAAGATTATTAATCTGAAAATGCTAAAAAATGGTAACGCTTTAAATTTCACCTAAACATTGCTTACACTTAAGCTTTTTATAACTTTCATAATATACTTGCTGCAGATAACACTGAAAGGTTAGACTTCCAGTACTGTTGTCTGATTTGTCATTTTCATATATCTCTCAAGTGATTAGTACCCATTTAGAATTTGTTTGCTATGACTGCTCTACCAAATTACAAATTTAGTGGCTGAAACAACAAAAATATTATGTTATAGTTCTGTAAATTAGAAGTTTGATATGGGTCTCACTGAGCTAAAATCAAGGTGTCAACATGGCTGTGTTCTTTTCTGGAAGCTCTAGGGTAGAAGTTGTTTTCTCACATTTTCTAGCTTCTAGAGGCTCATGGCCCCCTTCTTCCATCTTCAGGTCAGCAGCATAACCTCTTCCAGTCTCCACTTCTGACCCTCTGCCTCCCTCTTGTAAGGACCCTTGTGATTGCATTGGCCCCACCCTGATGATCCAGGACAGTTTACCCATCTCAAGATCATACCTGTAGTCACAGATACAGATTTTCTTTTACCTTGTAAAGTGACATAGTCACAGGTTCTTGGGATTAGAGTGTAGACACCTCTATGTCATTATTCTGCCTACCACAGTATCCAGTGTGCTATTTGAAATTCTGTGAAAACATTTTCTAAACGTGGGAGATAGTGATGGAATGAAAAATGTTTCTAGAGTAACATATACATTATTGGATTTTTACAGAAGAGTAGATTTTTTCCAAGTAGATAGAAAAGCAAATACCATATTATAGTATCCTTCCAACACTGAAAATCCTTTTAATATTGTGAATATATTTTTAGGTCCATGATTGGAAAAAAAGGAGCAGCAAAGCAACCAACTATGTTGAAAACAACTGGAAGAAACAATGTAAGGAACTAGTGAACTTAATTTTTCAATGTGAAGATTCTGAACCATTTAGACAACCTGTTGATTTGGTTGAATATCCAGTAAGTTGCCATTGTTTGACTGTTTGGGGCTCTTCTTATTTTGTGTAGAGGAGATGGGGGTGGAGGTATTTAAATTACGCTTTTAAAGAGTAAGATGGCTAGGCTTCATCAGTTACATGATTATGGGAGGATTCTACATGGTATCTATTATCTAAGTAGGCCCAGCTCCAGGAAAATGATAAGTTAGATAAAAAGTGT